>JAMLFT010008099.1:0-14066 GCA_026544285.1 Pachyrhizus erosus | reverse complement strand
CCTCCACCGGGTTTTCCATCCAGACCCAGAAGGAGAAGACCTCGTAATTCTCCTACCGGACCCTCAAGGTCTAGGAGTAATAGACCTGCACCCAGTGGGGAAGATTCAATGGAGGAAGATCCCTCAAAAGATCCTACTGACAGTCCCTAGAACTTTTTATTATAGTTTATTGTAATATTTAAGAATCTATGTTTTATTTCTAAGTTATATTGTAAGACTAGAATTTAAATTCGAGATGTAATCGTTAAGTGTGTTTGTAATGTTCTAAACAGTTATAATATTTAAATAAAAGGTGTGTTAAAATTTTAGTCGTTACAACATACCCTACAAAAGTATCATCACCTTGGACTCTGTCATAGGTCCATTTTTCTTCTAAGTGTAGGATTGTCAAATGAAATAGAGGCTGGAATTCATCTGCCATTTTGAGTCTGAAAAGATAGGGGCGTGTAGGAGTGAGTCATCAATCCTTGGGACACATACGTACAATAGAGGTGGTTTATATAATCGTAATCACTCCTCTTACCGTACATGCCTAATTAGGAATACTACTCATTTTAAGGCCCATAACAACCTCCAATACTACTATCTCCAAGAGGGCTTACACGAGCGTATCAATAATAATCCAATTTGCAATCTTTGTTTGACGATCAGGAGTACATATCTTGCATAGTACTTGGTCTAAGATACTCTCAACCGAATTTTAGTAATGCTCCTATTTGTCGGGGATGTCAAGCCGATTTTGTGACACCCTCTTTATTTTGACCAATTCACAACCTGACACCTTATCTACATCCAAGGTCTCACTAAAGCCTGCATACATTCCTCAAGTACCTTATATGGTCAACCATTGCATTCCTTATTCTTGGTTCTCACTCGTTAGGTTTTTCATTCATCCTTTCTTCCTTATATCATATGTCATCTCCACTATCTCTCTCATCTTGGTACTTGATTATAAATTTAGGTATATATATATATATATCATAGTCCTTCTAGGTGGTGTCATCATTGTCTGAGCATTCCTTAGTTCATCATCTATCCTAAGGTTGTCACTATCTTAGATGGATAGAGTATCAGGAATATTTACCTTCTAGTAACAGTGGAGGTATGAAATTATTTTTACATGATCAATTCAAGACAAAAAAATGCATAATCAGGGATTACAATAATCAATAGTATACATTAGGTTCACATAACAAGGTAAGGGCAAAATGGTCATTTTGTACTTTTCTTACCACAATTTCTTTCTTATCTTTAAATTTATGGGAAATAGGTAATTATATGAGGTTTTGAATTTTCATAAGTCTTAGTTTGGAAATTTTATTGAAACATGGATATTTTTTAGGAATTTCCTTAAGAAGGGTATTTTGGTCATTTTATAAAAATATGTTTCTTTTAAGGATTTCTTTTTACACTCCAACTCAAAATATGTTATCTAGGTTCTTAGTATTCTTAACTAATTCCCCTGAGTTCAGGTGGTCCATACAGTGATAAAATTTAGTTTTTATAATGTATGGGCATTTTGTCATTTTGTAAAAATTTGTCATTTTGAGGATTTTACCTTATATTTTCAATTCCTAAATTGTAACAAGATGTCTAATAGTACTAAAAGGTTTGAAATATTTTTCTTAGGGTTAGAATGACCTAGAATGATAAAATTTTCATTTTTATATCCTAGGGATATTTTGGTCATTTTGAAAATAACAGTTTATTTTTAAGGGTTTTCAAGTTTCTAAGGTGATGAAAATATCTTAGGTTTATTTCTAAACATGTTCTGATAATTTTCCCTCTAATTATTGATCAAAACAGGGTTAAATTTCAATTTTTCTTACTTAGGGGTGTTTTTTGGAATTTAAAAAAATAATTTAATTTTTAAGCAATCTTTTTGAGAAAAATTACTCTTATACTTATATACAGAGGTAGAACTATTTTCTAGGCTTGTCTTAAAGCTAGAATGCATAAAAAAAAAATGGGCAGAGAAATTTAAAGAAAATATTTTTTTTGTAAATTTTACTATTCACACCCCTCCTATTACTTTTCGCACCCCCCCTTTGTTATTCTTTCTCCTTATATTCTCCTTCTTCTTCCTCCTTCTATCCTCACTCTTAGAATTTCCCTTTCCCTTTTCTAACCCTCTCCCCTAACCTATTTCCTATTACTAACGTTGGGAGGTGTTTACTTTATTAATTTTCCACCTAAAATCACAGAGAACCTTGAAATGGCTCCCATGGTGGAACAGGGGAATTTAAAATTTTGAATCCTCTTTTTAGTCAATATTTCTACCAATTAATAGTATAAAAATACTATATATGTAACCAAAAAGGATTCGACATAGAAAAATCCAAAAAATCAATGACTCGTCCTACCTTTTTTACGTTCTCTGATGAAGCTCACGTTGGCGCTCTAGTGACATTGCTATACCTCGATTCCTTGAGCAATTGTTTTGAACAAATTGTGAAGCTAATGAGATTAAAACGAGACAGTGGGAGTACAAAATCAGAGGGTATCTCGAAGGGGAAATCACGTTTTTTCCTCCTTCGATTTCGAGATGAACTTGGTATTATAGATCTTTTCTTTGACCTTTCTTCACTTCAAAGCATGCTTCAAGTCGTAGGGGAGTCAGCTAGGGATCGTAGGGTTTGGGCAGCGTGGGTTAGGCAGAAATGACAAAGTTGCAGAGAGTACCTTGAGGTTAAAGGAGGTGACTCACCTCTTTCATGGGGGTTCTACGTTTTTCGAAAAGGTTAAGTATTTTTAATTCATAGGAAATAACAGTGATGGGCCTAGAGATCAAACGACAACCCCTGCGTCCCAAAAATCCTTTCGTCCCTGATGTCTTTGCCTTCGAATCTGCCCCAAGCCTTTTGTGTTTTCGCGCTTTATTTTCCTTTATTTAACTTAGCGCTTTTTATTATTTATACTTTTTATTTCGTTTAAATGCTACCCCACATGGGTAGTTTAGTTCACAACGCTTTCAGCTCTCTCTCTTCCTTCCCTAGGGTCGCGGGTTCAAATTTTCTTACCCTTTTCCCTTTTTCTCCCCCCTTTTCTTCTACTTTTATTTTTATTTCTCTTCCATTTTTATGTTTCTATTTTTAATTTTAATAAATTTTATTTTTTATTTATAAATTCTTTAAAATTTCCTAAAACTCAATTATATTTTCTTCTACTAACTTTAGATTTTCTTTTCTTGATTTATTATTTTATTTAATAGAATTTTTTATTTTATCTAACATGATTATTTAATTTTGTAGAATTTATTTTTAATTTTTGAAAATTATATTATGAATTTATTCTAATTTATCCTTCTCCTTTCTTAATTCTTATTATTAGAACTTTTATGAATTAATTTCTATTTGGGAATAAACCTATACTTCCATTTTTATTTTATTTTATTTTATTTTAAATGCTACTTTCTTACAAGCTAAACTTTTCTTTTCTTTCTTTCTCTTCTTGAATAATATTTACTTAGTTGATTTTTTTTCCCTCCTAGGAATTTTATTCTTAAATCTTTAAGTAGAACAAACTGTAAATGAAGAAGGAATTAGTTCTAGGAATATATACGTATATATATATATATTATATAAAAAATTTGGGATGTTACACTCTGGACAGAGGCAAACCAATTCTAGGTTTATATACGAATGTTGATGAAATTAGTTGTTTCATACATTTTGTAAATGTTATTCGAATGATTCTAGGCAGAGAACTGCCCCAAATTGTGTAAGGAATTAGAGATTTGAACCAACATGAGGGTCATCGTTATGCTTTTTCTGCTTTTCAAAATTCTACAAACTTTCAAAAGGAAAACATATTTTAAATGGGCAAATTGAGTTTTATGAGTTTTAATTTGAACTCAACGAACCCAAAAACGAAAAAGAAGAATGGGGGAGATTCAAACCAATTTTAAACCAAAACTAGAGAGGGAGTGAGGAAGAAGATGGTCAGAAGCCAAAATGACGAATCTACCCCTAGTAGGAAAATTTACCAAAATACCCCTAGTCAGAATTTTTGAAATTTCTCTGTCATTTAACCCATTTAATTTTTGAAACAAAAATAGGAATAAGGAAGGTAGGTTGAATTGAAAACCTGAACGAGTGAGAACTATGAATGGGGAATGCAAAGGTTGACCACAGAAGGTACCTAAGGAATGTACACAGACTCTAGTGAGACCTTGAGGGTAGATAAGCTGTAACGCCCCTTTTTATTACTTTTATTTAATAGAAAATATTTTTTGAGTTATTGCGCAAATAAAAATTTATATCTAAATTAATCTGGAGAATTACAATTAGATAATAAACTAACTCATTATATTACTTCCATTATGAGTTCTCATCATTTATATATAATATACACAAGGTAGAAATGTTATACATTCTTTAAACATTGTGATACAAAACACTAGAGACAAAAGTTCTTTAACTAAAATACTTCAACAACTTATTCTAGTATAATTTGAAGCTTTAGAGGGATCTTTTTCATTAGATGACTCTTCCCTTTGGTTCCCATTACTAGCTTGTACTTATCCCTTTAATGATTGAGGAGGTTAAGGGGTTTGAGGTTGTCTTCGGTTAGCGGGGCACATTAAGAAACCTGGGTGGTGGGGATTGAGAGAGAACTATTGACAAGTCTACATGGTGAAATTGCCAAGGCACTACAATGTTGGCGGGTCTAAAAGCGAAATGGACGTATCTTGTGAGAGTATCATCACCTTGGACCTTGTCATGAGTCCATCTCCCTTCTAGGGGCAACACCGTCAGATGAAAAAGTGGTTGGAATTCGTCAGCCATGCTTAGTCTGTAAGAGAGGGGGGTGTAAAAGTGAGCTACCATTTCTAGGACACATATAAATAATATAGGATAATCTATCTAACGTAATCTCTCTTTTCACCAATTGTGCCTAATAAGGTTTTCTAATTGCTTAGGAGTCCTTTGTAGCCTCATATATTACTAACTCTGAGAGGGCTTACACGAGCGTATCATAATTAATCCAATTTGTAACTTATGGTTGACGACTAAGAGTACATACCCTACCTAGTACTTGGTCTAGGATACTCCTAACCGAATCTTGGTAATGCTATGCTTTGTCGGGGATGCCAAGCCGATTTTGTGACACCCTCTTCTCTTCGAGCAATTCACAACTTGGCACCTTATCTACCCCCAAGGTTTCACCAGAGCTCGCATACATTCCTCAAGTACTGGTCAACCAATGCATCCTCTGTTTTTAATTCTCACTCGGTAGGATTTTCGATTCAATCTACTTCCCTTATTACATCTGTCATCTCTATTATTTCTTTTTACAGTGGTATTTATGTCATATCAAAGTTCTCAATGGTATTTATTACAATCATTCTAGATTGTATCATCATTGTCTAAGCATATATCGATTCATCAACTATCCTAGGGTTTTTCAAGAATTACTGTCATTAATGGATAGTTAACAAGTATATCTACTTTCTATAGATAGTGAAATCATAACCACATTGATTTCATCAACACAATACATTCTAATGTATAATCAATGAATCACAATAATTAACCGCACATTTTATATTCAAATAATAACGTAGGGCTAAAATGGTCATTTTTCAAAAATATGACCTTTAGGTATTCTTATCCTTATTTTCAACTCACAATATATGATATAGTTATTCAAGTATTATAGTTTTGTCTTTCTTGGATTTAGAAGGTTCTAATAGTGAAAATTAAAATTTTCAACTATAGGGGTATTTTAGTCATTTTTATAAAATATGGTTTCCTAGGACTTTATTTTCACATATATATCAAAATTACTTGGTATGTAGGTTCCTCATATTTTTCAAATAATACTCTAAGTTTAAGAAAAACCAATTTGGAATTAAAATAAAGTTTTGTAAAGTAGGGGCATTTTGGTCATTTTAAAAATATTGACCCTTTTAAATATTTCTCTTATATTGCCAACCCATATTTCTTGGAAAGGTTTCTAATATTACTAAGAATAATTTAGATCATGTTTCCTGATATTAGAATGATCTAGAAAGAATTAATTGCTCACTTTTATACTCTAGGGGTATTTTGGTCATTTTGTGAAAATTTACCTTTTTAAGTATTTTCTTCAGATTATTACCCATAAATTTTTAATTAGATACTAATTATTGTAACAAGGTATTTAGGCTATTTTCTAGAAATTAAAATGGGTATTTTGGTCATTTTGAAAATATAATTTTATTTTAAAGTATTTTGAAATTTCAAAAGTGATATTAGGGTTCTAGGTATGCTTCTAAACATATCCTAAAAATTTCCCTTCAAGATTTTGATAAAAACAGTCTTAGAATCTCAATTTTCTCACTTAGGGGTATTTTTGGAATTTTTCAAAATAATTTAACTTTTTATCAAATTTTCTAAGAAAAATTTATCTCATTCCTTTCTAAATGATTAGAGCTATATTCTGGTAAATTTTAAAAGGCTTGTATGGACAAAAATGGCCAAATTTTTTTTAAAAAAAGAATAGGGGTATTTTGGTAATTTTCACATAGAGGGGCAAAATGGTAATTTTGTCTTCATCTTCAACTACTATCTCTATTTCGAACTAGAGAATTTTAAATTTGGGAACTTCATTTCTTTTCATGTGTTTGGCAATTAAATTATCCAGAAACCTTCATTTACTTTCATTTTAATGTTTCCGACCTTTAATTGATTAAAACAAAGCTTAGAGATACCGAAACATTCAATTTTTTACAGAATTTCAAACGAATGAATTCCAATTTGATTTAATGAGATATAGTGTGAATTAGATTACAAAACTATGTAGAAACAAAATTGAATTAATATAGAATAGTTCTATGAATCAAATTTTAAGAAATGATAATTCCTCCTATCTCAATTGATGCTTCTTCAACTTGTTAATGGCGAAGCTCTACAACCTTTGTAAAATAGTGTTTCCTTGCGTATTTCTTCAAATTTCTTCGACAGAAAGGTTCGCAATGAAATTTTAAAACTGTTGGGACAAATTTGAGGCAATTTAGTGAAGAAATGAAGGAGAATTCAAAGGTTGAAGTTCTTGGAGTTTTCTACAAAATTCGAGCTTCAGTTGGCCTTATATAGACCTCTGTGACTCGTTACTTCATGGTGAAGCATGCCTAGGCACAACGCGGTGGTAGGGGAGGTCTTGGTAGGGTATGGGGTGGCTCAAATTCGCAGAGTCAGCTTTTGGAAAAATCCCCTCGAGGTTAGGGGTGACGAATGTGCTTCCATGGTGGTTTAAACGGTTTTATGAAAAGTTAACTAGATTTTCATTCATAAAAATAACAGCCATGGGCCTAGCGGTCAAATAAATGGCAAATCCTGCGTCCCAAATTACTCTTCGACCTTAATGTCTCTGCCTTCGAATCTGCCCCAAGCCTTTTGTTCATTTTACATTTTCATTTAACCACGTGCCTTATTCTTTTATATTTCCTTTATTGTTTTAATGCTACCCATGTGGGTAGCTCAGTTGGTAACACTATGTCACTCTCTCTCTAAGGTCGCGGGTTTGAGCCCTAACGCCTCCCTTTCTTTTCTTCTTTCTTTCCATTTCCTTTATTCTTTTTCTTTTCTATTTTTATTTCTTATTTTCTATTTTTAATTTTTATAAATTCTATTTGATATTTTTAAATTCTTTCAAAAATTCTATAATCTTAATTATATTTTCTTCCACTTATTTTAATTTTCTTTTCATAAAAATTTATTTATTCTAATAAGAATTTATTGATTTTTTTATCTAACAAAAAGATTATTTAATTTCTAAAATTCTTATTCTGATTCTTTTCCTAATGCTTCTAAATTTCTATCTATTTTTCTTATTCTTTCATAGATTAAAATTTTCTTTTATTTGTTATTATTTTTAAATTTCAAACTCTTAATAACATAAAATTTTATTTTCTTTCTTCCTTAAATAATATTTGCTAATTCATACATTCCTAAATAGATTAAACCAAGGAATGATAAGTGATAAATTCTAAGAATATAATTATATATATATATATATATTGCAAAATTTGGGATGTTACATAAGGTGCCAAGTTGTGAACCGCTTGGAGTGAAGAGGGTGTCACAAAACCGGTTTGGCATCCCCGACAAAGAGGCGCATTGCTAGGATATAGTTGAGAGTATCCTGCATCAAGTATCGGGTAGGATATGTACTCCCGATTGTCAACCTAATATTGCAAATTTGGACTATTATGGATACGCTCGTCTAAGTCCTCCCATAGTTAGTAGTAATGAAGGCTACGAAGGGCCCTCAATTGAGTAGAATTCTTAATTAGGTGTAACATCCCAAATTTTTATATATAGTATTATTCTAAAAAGTTTATCTTTTATCCTAATATGTGTAAAATATTTAGAAATGTATTAGTAAATAAAATTTAGGAAAGAAAAAGGTAAATAAAATTTTGAATTATAAAATGATTTTTGAAAGTTAAAAGAAATAATAAATATAAAGAAGTTTAATCCTTAAATAAATCAAAGAAAGAATAAAAACTCAAGAAAAAGTAGAAGCATAATCAAAATAAAATTTTTTGGAATTTAAAATAAAATTTTAAATAAATTACTATTATACAAATAAATTAATTTTATCAAGATAAATAGCTTTTGTAAAAGAAAAAATTTAAATTCAGTAAAAGAAAATATAAGTTGAATTTAAAAGATAAAATAGAATTTAAAAGAATTAAAAAACACAAAAATAGAAATTAATGAGAATATAAAAGAAAAAGGAAAATAAAGAAAAGAAAGAAAGAAAAAAAAGGAAAGAAGGAGCGTTGGGTTCGAACCCACAAACTCTGGGTTGAGGAGAGAGGAATTCAACAGTTGCCAACCGAGTTACCCACATAGGGTAGCTATTAAACACTTTACTAAATACATATATTAAAAATGTTGGGACAAAAGAGAAAATAATAACGCAAAAACAAAATTTGGACAAAGGGGGATTCGAACCCAAGACCTAGCACAGGGGTCCACTGGACCGTGATGCCTTCGGTGCTTACTAAGCACCTTAACTTCTCTTTATCATACAACAACTGTTAAAGCCTCTTCCCCATGCCCTGCGCTTGCTTTCTTTCTTGAGACGGAAACAATAGAATCGTTAAAACCTCGAGCTTCGATTTCTGCCAACGCCGCCTGCCACTACAAAACCTGTAATAGGTAGAGCTCATCCATGCCCTGCGTATATGTACCTGTGAAGAAAAGGGAGAACGAAGGGCTATAAAAGCCTAATGGGGTCGAACAAATATAAGGAAAAATAAGAACCCCTTCTCTCAAATTCTCCCCCGTTCTTGCCCCTTAGAAGTTTAGTTTTATTTAATTAGTTTTGTCATTTGTTAAAGCCCAATTTTGTACAGTCAATTCAAGAAATCACACAAGAAGTCGTTAAATAGCATCTCCTTCGGAGCACCACTACAAGCTCACCGAAAAAGGTAGGAGGAGTCATTAATTTGATTTATTTTTATGGGTATTTACTTTTAAATGATGATTGTAACGTCTTTACACCATTAATTGAGAAAATAATGGTCAAATGGTGGAGAATTGAAATTTTGAACCCTCTAGTTTGAGCTAGTAGCAGAGAAGAAGAAGCAGTAGGGGGTGTGAATAGTAATAATAGAGGAAAGGAGGTGCAAATAGCAAATAAATAATAATAATAATAATAATAATAATAATAATAATAATAATAATAATAAAATATCTTATCTTCTCTACCTATTCTTTGGATAGTTGTAAATCTATGGAGAAGAATGACAAAAAAATTAAATTAATATTTGTGGAATTCCAAAAATATTCCTAGGAAAGAAAATTAAAATTTTAATTTGTTTTTAATCAAAATATTCAAAGGAAAACTTTTAGGAACTATTTGAAAACATACCTAGAATTAGGAAGATATTATTTTAATCAAAATAATTCTAAATTAGCTTTTTTTTTAAAAACTCACGAAATTATTTTGGAAAGTATTAGGAAGATAAATGTAAAGTAATCAAGGTAGAGTTGTGAAAAGAAAATCTTAGAAAATCATAATTTATAAAAATGACCCAAAATACCCTTACATTAGCAAAATTAAAATTTTTCTTACTAGAACCTTTTGAAGCCAGAAATAACAAATTTAACATATATTAATAACTACATGAGATATTATGAGTTGAAAAAAAAAAAGTAAGAATATCCCAAAGGTCATAATTTTGAAAATGACCATTTTACCCCTACATTGTTACTTGATAGAAAAATGTGTGATTAATTACTATAAATCATGGATTGTGCATTTAAAATGTTTTATGTGATGATATAAATGTGACTTGAATAACTCTATTATATGTGGAATGAAAATATACCTGTTAACTGTCTATTTAGTGACAGAATTTCCTACTAAACCCTAGATAGACAATGAACTGAAATGTGTTTAGACAATGATTATATAATCTAGAATGAGTGGAATATAAGAATGGATGTTGTCCACTCTAAATCTTGATATGGTATCAATACCAATATAACAAGAAAATGTAGAGATGATGGGTGAAATAAGGAAGAAAGATTTAACTTAAAAACCCTTTATAGTGAGAATAAAGATGGAGGACGCAATGGTTGACCACATAAGGTATCTGAGAAATGTACGCAGGCTCTGGTGAGACCTTGAGGGTAGATAAGGTGCCAAGTTGTAAACCGCTCAGAGAAAATATGGTGCCATAGTACCAGCTTGGTGTCTCTGACAAAGCGGAGCATTACCAAGATTCGATTGAGAGTACTCTGACCAAGTACCAGTTAGGGTATGTACTCTCAGTCGTCAACCAAAAGTTTCAAATTGGACATTAAATAATACACTCATGTAAGTTCTCTTGGAGTGTTTAGTATAGGAGGTTGCGAAGGGCCCACACCCGATTAGAAAACCTATTTAGGCACGAACGGTGAGATAAAAGTATACGTTAGATAAAGATTACCCTCATTCTATGCATATTATTGAATTGGTGACTCACTCCTACACCCCCTCTCTTACAAACTAAGCACAACAGACAAGTTTCAACCATTTTCCACCTGATAGTTCTGCCCCTAGAAGGACGATGGACCTATGATAGGGTTCAGGGTGACGATACCTTCATCGAATACGTCTGCTTCGCATTTTGACCTACCAATGTAGTAGTACCTTGGCAGTTTCATCATGTGGACTTGCCAATCGTTCTTTCTCAAACTCAGCCACCTAGGTTCCTAAATGTACCAACAAATCAGAGAAGGCCATAAACCCCTCAACCACCACCGTCATCAATGGGGTCAGTTCCAGCTGGGAATGTAAATCAAAGAGAAGAGTCAACAAAAGAAGAGGATCCATTCGAAACTTCTAACTAGATTAGAAAAAGTTGGATAAAGAACTTTTTCTTCTAATATTTGTATCACGATGATTAAAAGAATGTATGATTGTTTGTTATTTATGTATGTTGTGTAGTGAAAAACTTGAAAATAGAAATAGTACAAAGAGTTATTTTATCGTCATATTGTAACTCCCTTGAACAATTAAGTTGTAAGCTTTTATCCGTGCGTTAACTTTGGTAATAATTATTAATAAAATAAAATTAATAAAAATGAATGTTACACAAGCCGGTTTAATGTAACCCTTTTTTAGAGCGACCTACAAACTTAACACCTTTACACCCTCAAAGACTTCCACAGTCTGCATACATTCCTTAGGTACCTATTGTAGTCAACACTTTGCATTTCTCCAATCTTATATCTTACACGAATTACTATTTATGATCACTTCCTACCTCCTTTTGATCAAGTCTCCAAGTATAAAATTCAACTCACATCATCTGATATGGAATCCTGTCACATTTCAAACATTTCATTTACAATAATATCGATTGGCCAATTTACCAATCATCTTGGCTTTTCTAGCTAGAAATCATTTTGTAGGAGGGATCATTTCTTCATAGAGACTTATCGAACTTTATAGGAGTCCTTTGTCAACTATCTTAGGGTTTATCATTTAGGGTTTTATCCTTTAAGGATAGATATTAGACACTTCTTAGTCAGCAAATCATGATAAATAGTGAATATTAATTATCATAGTACACACATCATTAGGAGGAATTATCGTTCTAATGGAAAATTTATAC
The DNA here is from genome assembly GCA_026544285.1 of Pachyrhizus erosus. Taxonomy (NCBI): domain Eukaryota; kingdom Viridiplantae; phylum Streptophyta; class Magnoliopsida; order Fabales; family Fabaceae; genus Pachyrhizus; species Pachyrhizus erosus. The sequence goes on along the minus strand of JAMLFT010008099.1, from coordinate 1,966 downwards.
AAGAATGATAGTATATGGAGAAATCATTTTGTAAATATAAAGTTTCATTATTTTAACTAAAATTATAAGTATATTAGTAAGTTTTATCCATTTATATTATAGAAGGGTATTTTAGTAATTTCACTTATCTTTTATAACTAAACTTGAAAATCTCTTTCCATATCGTAAATGATTAGTAGTTAATATCCACTTAGAACAAAATAATAATATTCCTTTATTGTGATTTTAGTTGAAGGGTATTTTGGTAATTTTTCACTAAGAAGAGTATTTTGGTAACTTTTCACTAAGAAGGGTATTTTGGTCATTTTATCTTTTAAATCTTATTTTTAATTTTAACAACTCATACTGAAACAGTTTCCTACGGGTGTGTACCTTATTGAATCAAGAAAATTGCCTAAAACTTCAAAGTTATGAGAAGAAATGAACTAGGGGTATTTTGGTAATTTTTATTTTAAAGTTTATTTTGATAAATTTCCTTCTCCTTTAACTTGGTTAATGCTTTTAGTTTATTCAGTACTAGTGTGAAATAATCTCACTATCCATTTCCTAAATTAAATAACAAAAACAAAAACAAAATTAAAATTTTAACCTAGGGGCATTTTGGTAATTTTACCCTTGAGGGGAAAATGGTCATTTTGACCTTCATCTTCTTCCTCCTTAGGAACAAAGCCTCTAGTTGTCTCAAAAACCAGTTCAAACTTTCCAATTCCTTCCCCTCTTCTTACTTTATACTTATTTACTGATATTCAAATCATTTACAATTGAATTCAAACATTTTTAACTATACTTCTCTAAAAATTAATCTAATTGAAATAAGATAACAAGAACAGAGGCGCAAAAGTCTGTTCAAGATCAATTTTTGACTTTACTTATCAATTCTGGAGAATTTCTTAACCAGAACGATTCGAATACTATCCAAGAAGCACACCTTGCCTAAAATTTGATAAAAAAAAATGGCATGAACAACAAGGATTGTGTTCTTCAAATTTCAAAATTTGAATTTTTCAAGTTCAATTCATTTTTAGTGAATTCCTTGATCTTAGAATGTATAGAAATTCAAATTCAGACAACCTAGAATAGTTCTAGCAATCAAATTTGAAGAAAAAGTAACTCCTCCAACCTCAATTTTGAATTTTTTGACAAAAATTTGCAATTTTCGACGAAGCTCCAGCAACTTTCCAAAATCGCTATCCCTTCGTCGTTTCTTCCAATTTCTTGGACAAAATTGAAGCTGATACTATTTCAAAACTATCTGAATTGAAATAAAGGATGGAGGATGATAATTTAGAGAGAATTGAAAGGAAGAATTGTTTCAGAGTGGTGCTTTGGAACATCGAACCTGATGATGCTTTTATAGCCTCTCCACTATCCATTTTTATTCTATTTTATTCCTAGGTGTTAGAGGTACTGAGTAAGGTGGGCTTAAAACGTAGGCTAGGCGGCTACCTGGAGTAAGAGAAGCTCGAGGTTGAAGACAAAGGTGTTATGGCGGTTTAAGGAAAACGAAGAAAGGATATACATTTTTATTTTTACTGACTTGCTAGTGTTCGGTCTAATTGGCAATTACTCTCCTCTCTTCAGCGCCTTCTTAAAAAGGACGTGGGTTCAAATCTGTCCCACCTTTTTTTTCAGTTTTTGCTTTTATTTCTTCAGTTTATTCGCTTCCTATAACTCATATATTTTTTTGGGCTTATTTATCCATTCTAGACACTTAGTCCAACTGATAGTGCGTTTTGCTACTAGCTAGGGGTTTTGGGTTCGACACCTTTTCTTTTTCTCTTCTTTTTTTCTTAATTTTCTTTTTCTTTCATTTTCTATTTATATTTTAAAATTATTATTTTAGTTTCAAAAATTTTTCTAACCTTTTCATAAATCCTTTCTTGTTTTTTTCATCGTGTTCTTATATTTTGTTTCATCCAAAATATTTATTTATTTATATAAATCTATTTATTTAATTAATTTAAAA
>JAMLFT010008098.1:0-14066 GCA_026544285.1 Pachyrhizus erosus | reverse complement strand
AATTATGTTATCATTTAAATTATTTATTATAAATTTAAAATATGATTTATATATTTAAAAATATTTTTTATTATAAAATTTTAATTTAATAAAACTTATAATGGATAAACATGATTCATTTATTCATTATAATGAATAAACATTTTTAATAACCCTAAACACTTTATCATATATAATCATTACAAAATAAAAATAATATATTATGTGTAAGATGAAATACTAGTTATTAATTCAATTTTCTACATAACATTTTGTAATAAAAAAAGTCCGGGACTCCTGCAACCCGCCGTATGCACCGAAATGTCATAATCTAAACATATCCTCGCAGGAGGCGAGCGATGTGTGTGCCACTATCATCCCTAATTGGATTAGTTACAAATAATTTACAGCGTGTTTTTTTTTTAGGTGAATTTTCACGTCTCCTGTGAAGCTATACATTGTTGCTTCCACGTTTTTAACCATTTGGATGTGATTTTCCACGTCCAAAACGTGTGTCCTAACACACACTTGGTACATATTTATTTGCCATAAAAATTGTAGTGACGTCCGTTCCAATGTTGAATAACCGATAAATAAACGTATGTTGACTACTCCACCAACAAAATCTCAAACATACCCTTAATCTAAGTATATCCATTCATTAGCACATTACTGTTTTGCGCCTCTTTTTTTGGGTCGACTATTTTACGCCTTTCATAAAAGACAGTACTATTATCAACAGAGTGGATTGCAAGCTTCGCCGTCCACTAATAACTAATAATTATTTGTCAACACAGAGCGCTAGATGAAGTTGTTGGATGAAGAACAAGAAAACAAAGCATGCTTATTAAACAGCAGAGGAAGGAAAGTCTTCTATAAAAAGGTAGTAGCGGTCAGCTAGACAGGATTTCATTAAGTAAAACCAGAAGTGATCAAGTCAAAATATCAAAAGATAAGGATTGAACTAAATCAAAAACTTATCTCACAAAATTGTTTAGATAAAATAAATTTCAGAATTAAAATAAAATTATTTGATTTTTTCTCATTTAAGCAAAATGTGAGACTCGTTGCCTCTTAAAACTTTCAAAATATCCAACACACCTAGGGGTTGATTTTTTCCTTCTAGCACTATTTTTTGCTCAAATTCAACTTCAAACTACCTGCATTCCAACAAATGTTACAGTATTTAAATTGCGCCTTTAAATGATAGTAAGTTATCATTTCAACAAATGTAAGTAGTAATTGATAACAAAGGACTATTTCAACTGAAATTCTTAGATTGCTTCAGACTCTTGTTTAGTACTATTAAATATATGTCACCTTGATTATGTGAGCCATAATCATCTCCAACTACAGCAATATTTTAGTGTTATAGCTGGGGTAGTACACATTCAATAATACCGAGCAAGAAATTCCCCTTGCTTTTGGGGCACCTAAGAAGAAAAGTTAGGAAGAAAAAAAAAAATCATATAGAAGCTATACAAGAAGAAATCAAGCATTGCATTACAGATGTGAAATCAATGTTGCTAACAGAGAGAATCAAGCCCGAGGGAAAAAAAAAAAGTTAATAACGAATGCCCAGATTTCACGGAAATACTTACAATCATACAATTTTTTAGCGGAGAAGGAAGAGGAAGGAAGATATATACAGGTTGGCTGGTAAATAACACAACTCGTGCAAACTACACCATTTCTGCTATTCACAATTATTAAATAGAATAATTACTGTAAGGAAGGAGAATGACAATCAGAAAAAGATGTACAGCGAGCTACGGGTTTAAAGGGTTACCTAAACTTTGTAGTGTAATGCAGTTCTCTTCGTTTTGGCTATCAATGTCAGCTACTACTACTTGTGTCACTATACATGCTCCTCAAAAACACCATACACCGGACCCGTTTTTGTCCAGTCAAATTCCTAGTCGTGTCAGAGTATATACTGATTCGCAAAGCTAGTTGCATCTATTTGACATTGCCAGTTCGGATAGCTGTGGGTAAAATTTTTTCTGATTCACATTTCTTTTTCTCACTTGCTGCTGCTTTCTTCATTTCATGCTCTAGCTGCTTGCAGTTTTCGTTGTGGGCCTTGTTGAACATCCTAGTAAAGTTGAGCAAAGTTGACACGACTGCAGAAAATTCAAATTAATTACAAGAATTAGTAGTATAAAAGTTGACACAACCACAGTAAAGACTTGTATACTGGTTCCAGAGTAGACTTAAAAGAATCTGCATACCATGAAATTATCAGTTTTTAGTTTCAGAATGCAGTGTCCAATTGATAGTAAGTTAAAAATAAAGGCCGTTCATAAAAAACATTAACACACACATATTCAGCCAAGTGAAGAATCCATCCTATTACTTTTGGAAGGTATAATTTTAGTAAAGTAAAAAGCTAAAATATAATTAGCATAAGCCAAATAGAGGCTGCTCGTTCAAATCAGCATTCAAGAAAGAGATATTTGAAGTTTAAACAGTCACACACCTTGCTCAAATGGGCAACGAGATGGATCTTCACCAAAATAGAGAATCAATTGATCCACGTTCCTACCCTGTAAACATATATTCTGCATGTAAAGCATAGCCTTTATATGGTTTTAAAAGATCTAATATATCGTAGAAAGCCTACCACGCTGGAATATAGTGAAGCCAATGAACGGACATCAGCTTCAGCAGAACCGAGGAAATCTTTCAATTTCTGTGGTAAAAATGAAGTTAAAGACTGACAATGCATAATTTATTACAGTTTTTAGCAAACAGAAAAGTAATTCACAATTTTAATCTTTCTCACGTTCTGCTAAAGTCAGAACTAGCAAAATCTCACACTAGACCTATCACAGACAAGCATGATGGTCATAATTGCTATATTGATCATAAGGTCACACAATCTTACAATTTTTCATTGCCTCTGCGATCCCAATTATATGTCAGAAAATCTTACAATTTTTTTGTTTTTTGTGGAAATGTGAAACTTGAAGCAGTGAAAATGAACAAGGGAAATTTAAGAAAAGAAAAGACAGGACAAGAGTTTTTAATCAATTATAGTAGAAGAGAAGGCATGATGCTCATACCTTGCGGAAAGTTTCTGATATAGGTCCATCATTTTCTGAGGTTGATAGTTCCTGTACCACTTTTTCTAATCCTTTGTTTATAGCTTGCATCTCCTCAGCCAAAAACTTCAATTGGACCTGGATCAAATTATTTAAGTCAGTGTTAGTACAATAATGAATTGAAGAGCCTTGGAGAAGTCCAGAACCTTTGCTGCTGGCTCTAGGTTGGCAAGATCCTTGGAGAAGTCTAAAACTTCCTGTAGTTGGTCATCTAGCACCTATTTGTAAGCACAGTATCAGATGAATGCATAAAGATGAAAAATCATAATCATCTTAATATCAGAAGATGAAAAAAGCACAATTTTTCACCCAACTTAATATCAGAAGTGACTCTATAGCACAGAAGAAACTCAATCTTTTTCTTTTTAAAAAAAAGGAAAGGAAAAAGAAAACAGAAAGGAATAAATAGCAACATGTACCTTACAAAGATAATGCATGAGTGTCATCTTCTTGTCCCGTGCACGTGTCTCAGTGAGTTTAAGAAGGCTATCCAATCGGAATCCAATAGCAGAACCTAAAAGATGATTGGAGAATATAAACATAGTAGATCGATAAAAGGAAATGAATAATGATAAGTCAGGAGCTAAAACAATAATAAAAAAAAGATGCAGACGTGAATTATCTAGTTTTCAGCATATATGTTTAGAAAAAAAACCATAGTTCCAAGGAAACTCATTCATCATATATCTAGCTACATTTTTTTTTAGTAAAATGTTGTAAACATTTAAAAAAATTTAAATGACTACATAACAACCCACTTTTCAATCCCCTTGATTTATTTTGCTTTTATTTAGAATAACAAAAAAAAAAAAAAATAGAATGGGCCTGTTTGGATACAAGTCAGAAATATAAAACATTTTTCTGTAGAAAAGCTCTTAAAAACACTTCTAGCGTTATATCCAAACAGGCTCAATATCTATATTCTATCATCCTAACCATAAGTAATGTTTGAGGGGGATGTTTATACCTAAGGAGAGACAAAATACCAAAAGTAAAGTTTTTGCATCATTAAGTTGATTAGGTCAGGAGCTTAAGAAATGCATGTATCTAATCTAGTTTAGTTTTTGCTAAACTGGTCTTGGTGCACACGTAAGATTATTAGTTGATGTAGTAACAACATAGGTGAACATGATGTTCTCCATATTAAAATGTGGCTAATATGGAGGATTAATAAAGAAATAATTTACATCTTAAGGGAAAAACATTATCAAGGAATTAAAGGGTGCAGATCAAATTGACTAGTAAACAAAGGACCATTAGACTTACCCTCCAACAGGGAAAAATAATAATAATAATTGTGCAACAGTTTACTATCACAACCTGGTGGTGGGCAAAGCAAACAAAGTAAAACACAAATGGAAAAAAAAACTAAAAAGTTGTATTTACAAATACAAGAACCCATTTTCAGAAAAACAAAAACCAAGTCTCTCTAATGAAGGTGTACTATGCAGAAAGGCCATAAATTACAGATATTTTCTAAAAATTATGTCACTTTTCTTTGTGTTATAAACTTGAATGGTTCATGTCACATCTATCTACTGTGTATATTTGTTTAAGCATACCCTTGGCAGTTCCTTGGTTCAAAGCATTTCCTAAAGAAAGTATTGTTTGCATAATTCTCTTTAATTTGACAGAATTCCTGATCTGAAAAAAGGAAACAAAACCACAACATCCAAAATGTTAATTCACATTGAAAAAAGAGAGAAAGGAACCATGTTGCAAAAAGATGTTTCAGTAAAAAGGAAGATATCATGCCTCTTCTGCAGCGGCATTCACAATACTCAAGTTATTTCTAAGGTCAGAAACCTACATAAAAATATTAACAGGGTCAAACTGAAAATCCATTTAAATCCATTTTTTAGTAAGAATGCATGAAAATAGCAATATTTCAACCTGAGAGTTGAATTGAATCTTAAACCAAAAAACTCTGAGCTTGGATTCCACCCGTGGTACTTTCATCAATTCCATTAGAAACTGTAATGAAGAATTTATGAAACTATAATTCAGATTCATGCCGAGAGAAGGTAGAAATGCAGTCTCTACTATTGAAGCTAGCAATTACACTTGAACTGTGTAAGCAATACTAAAATTTAAATATTCATACATCTTGTACTCTAACAGGAGATCTGAAATATAGGCACTAAGCCAAAAATAATGAAACTCTATATACCTGTTCGCATCTTCCTAACTTCTCCTTTTCCCCATTATAACCCTGTGTCAAAATAAATGGAGTTATGAAATTTTGAAAAAGATAGAGAAGACTCATTATATGTTGAACTCAGCATAATTATTAACCATAATCAATCTCCCAACCTTGAGTAATTCCATCTCCTCTTTTGTAGGACAAAATTTTATGAGGTTCTCAATCTGATCAGTGTCCAGTGCTGACTCCTCCAGTGCTAGCACTGAGCTCTGTGAATATTTCAAACAAGCCATTATTAATGAATAAAAACTCACAGCACTTATCCAACTAGATGATTCCAGGTCGTGAACAAGACTTGAAATAAAAAAAAGGGGAAATGAACTGTACAGCTTAGCACAAGTCCCAGCCATTATTTATTCATTCATTCTTATGACACACCTAAAAAGAAATGTCAATGGACAATAACTGTACACTATATAATTGCCACCCTTGTTTAGAAGCATTAACTCTAGCCACATTATTGTAACTTCATTTCATAATAGAAATTTTTCCCATGATAAGATAACAATTCCAGTTAATTTACTAATGTCAAGCCTCATTCATTTAATTTAAGCTTGAAAAATGGAGATTCTATGATCAGGGTTTTTTTATTGATTTTTTCCTTCAAAATTTACTATTTTTAACTTCTAACAAAAGCACTAAAATGATTTTTTTTTAGGTTTTTGCTTCTTTTTTTTTGTAAAAGTTACATAATCATTATAAATTTTTAAAATATCTTTTAATAAAAAACAGTTTTAAAAAAACACACACATACAAATCAACAGGCCCTCAGTATGTTACAAGAGTACAAGTTTGAAAGAAAGGAATTACATTGAAACATACAGGTCTTCATTTGTGTACAAGAGAACTGAAAACCATAAGATAGAAATTTTCTACCACCAATTTCCAATAGAGGTAATACTATTTAGGTAAAGAAAAAACAAAAAATTTAAACACTAATGAAAAACTAGAACAGGATGAGAAGCAGAAGGACAAGAATACCATCTTTAGTTCTGTTATAAAAGTGATGCCAGCATTCATAGTTCCAATTGAAAACAAATCACTAATAAATTCTAGAGACGCTGAATCAAAAGAACAAAGCTATTATTCAATTGTCAATCAAATCATGGTTTTCATATTAACTAGCACTTCATATTATTGAATCATAGTATGTGGTTTTCTTTACTACATTATTGTAAACCATAAATGTAATACCAATCTTACCATTAAATCTTGCAATGGTACTTTCACTTTTGAAAGCATGATTTCACAATTGTAGGCTCGCCTATGCTCAATCTGCAAGGAGTGATAATATCAATCTAAATCAAAAGGATGATAATCATGTCATGGCCACAAAATATTTGTTAATGAGAAAAATGATAAATAGAATCTATTTTAGGAACTACAGCACACAGATAAACACTCATTATCTCCCACTTTGCACTATACAAGTGAACTCTTATAGTTCTATAATATGTGGAAGGGAAAAACTACCAGACACTACTGGTTTTAAGTTGGGTTGATAAAACAACAGTATCAATACTTTCAGTTTGTCAACTCTAAAAGTTTTCATCAATGGAAGGCTGTCAGACGACACAATTTACAACTTTATGCTTATATAGAACCAACATAAAATGATAACCCCTGGTTATAACTACTAGGAACTATCATCACATTTCTTGCATTTTCCCATCACATTCAGATACATGCAAGTAGATTATGTAAATATCCATAAGCAGTCTCAGTACTACGGCAAACTGAAGCTAAATTACCAGTTGCACTTTATCAGATTTAGGCCCAGCTGAGCTTTGAACGTTTGACTTTTTGGCAGGACCCGAACTTGGGACTGCTGCTGAGAAGAGATTCTCAAGCTCTGACATATCAATCTCTGGGGCCCTACATTAAGATAATAAAAGGGGAGGCAGGTGAGAGACTAGAATAATAGAAAGATAGTCTGTCATAAGAAATGAAACACCATAGCCAATCAACAATACTTGGAAGCTTCATCAGATTTCTGTGTCTCAGCCCACAAACTTCCTTGCACTGCTCTAGAAAGTTTCAACCAATGCAATGGCTTCAACTTTTTGGTGTTATTCTTTGAGGCAATTGTACGTGATAGAATTCGTCCCTTTGAGCTAGTTGGTGAACTAGATCGAGGTCCTGTTGTGCCTGTCACATTAGAATGAGACAATGAAAATGGAGTGCCTGGTTTTAGACCTCCTGGTGGAGGGGCAGGTGCTCCAGGAGGAGGTGGAGGGGCAGGTGCTCCAGGAGGTGGTGGAGGGACAGGTGCTCCGGGAGGAGGTGGAGGGGCAGGTGCTCCGGGAGGAGGTGGAGGGGCAGGTGCTCCGGGAGGAGGTGGAGGGGCAGGTGCTCCGGGAGGAGGTGGAGGAGCAGGTGCTCTGGGAGGAGGTGGAGGAGCAGGTGCTCCGGGAGGAGGTGGAGGGGCAGGTGCTCCGGGAGGAGGTGGAGGGGCAGGTGCTCCCGGAGGAGGTGGAGGGGCAGGTGCTCCGGGAGGAGGTGGAGGGGAAGGTGCTCTGGGAGGAGGTGGAGGGGCAGGTGTTGTAGGAGGAGGTGGAGGGGCAGGTACTGCACTAGAAAGTGGCGGCGGCGGCGGCGGATGCGCTATATTAGAACCTGCAACTTTCCCAGAGAGACAAGGAGGTGGTGGAGGTGTAGGCGGCTTAAACCTAACAGGTTGCTCCTCTTTTAGAGGAGGGGGAGGAGGAGGAGAGGATTTATCTTTAACCTGTGGCTCCACATTCATAGGAGATAGAAGAGAGGAAAGAGGTCCAGCTTTAACATATAGTTCTTTCTTTGGAGGAGGAGGAGGAGGAGGTGGAGGAGGTCTAGCTCGAACTAGTCTATGATCCTTTTGTGGAGGGGTAGGAGGAGGTGGTGGAGTTGGAGGTGGTGGAGTTGGAGGTTGTGAAGGGGAAGACTCTAGTCTTGTTCTAATAGGAGGAATCTCATTCACATTTTTGGAAGAAAGTGAAGGAGATGACTGAGTTGAAGTAATTGCTGAAGCTGAAGGATGGGAAATGGTGTCAGCTGGTGACTTACTATGAAAAGTAGATGACAATTGGGTCTCAGGTGTAGGGATAGAAATAGAGGAATGACTTCTGTCTTGTGATTGGTGTTTTGATTGCAAAGGTAAAAGATTAGAAGGTGGCAATTCTGTTTGCTGAGGAGAATCATGAACTTCTTTAGCACTAGTGGATTGAGGCCGCAAAGGAGGTGTTCGAGGGGAAAAAGAAGTATCCACAGAACAAGATAAGGCAGGATGAGGTGCCTTCAAATGTAAGTCAAGATTTGTAGGTTCTGTTGGACATTTATTGGATTCTGAGGTCCTTTCAGTAGATCTGGCTGTCTCTTGATAGATGATGTTAGATGTACTAGGCTGTTGTGGAATACCGTCGACCTTGTTGGCCTTATCCTCTTTCCTACTCATGTCATTGTCTGGGGATCTCTTAGTAGAGGATAAAGAGTGTCTCCCTTCATTCAAATTCCCCTGCCGTGTTTTAGGACTTTTTTCATGCAATAAAGTGCCATTTTCCGCATACTGATCAGAAACTGTATCCAACCTGTCATTCATAGCTGAAGCACTTATCTGTTGGAGTGCATTTAGTGCAGCATCAGCCTTGGGGTTCATCCAGTCTACATTACTAAAGATCTCTTGGACCTTGGCAAATGCCTCCATTGGCAGTCCTTCCTTCTCCTCAAAGCATGATGTGCCATCCACAATAACTGCTGCAGCAGCATCCATCTCTGAGAAAAGGATCTTAATACAAACATAAATCAAAAAAATAAATTCATTGTTAGGAGTGGACAAAAAAAAACATGATGATTATAGTTGAAAACAAGTTGTACCTCGGCTCTAAAATCTTTTGGAAAGTGATCTTTAGCATCCCATAAAATGTCAATTTCATCACGGTTAAGCATCAAAATATTAGATCTCACAAAAGCTGTGTTGAACATGACTCGGAACATCATCTTTTCACGCTGCATGTCAGCATTCAAGTTAAAGCTCTCAATAACAACATCGCCTTGAATAGGGCAACTGATATCAACTTTAATAAGTTCGCACTCTCCCTGCAACACAATTCCAAAAATTGCATAACAATTACAGAAATTAGATCAAACTCCCAATGCATCTTGCTTGAAAGAATAATAAGTTGATCAGCAATATCTTTTAGAACAGCAAACATTTCATCATACAAAAATTTATTAAAACTTAAAGATCTTGGGCCCATTCTGATTTCAATTGGCCCTTGTAAGCCTAGATGCATAAGGTGTATTGTTATACAAACTTATTTCCCCTTTCTTCTTTAAGTATTTCCCCCCTCTGTCCATTTACATATTGGTGCCAAGTGCAGCAGCCTCTTGGATCAAAACTAAGACTCGTCTTAAATGAAGCTCCCATATTTGCCAAAGAGGAATAAAAATAACCATATGCTATTCATCAGTATCGCTACATGCATATGTTCCAAGGTTCAAGCTACCAAAACATAATTATTCAGACTTTGACTCAATAACTAGAAACACAAGTTTGAGCTACAATTGAATGGTTTATGACTATTTAAAGTTTAACGATCTGTAATTGTACAAGACAATTTATAAAGTACTCTACTGGTCACAATACCCTTAACTGAAACCAGCATGGAAGGAGGAAAAAAAGAAGATATTTTTTCCCTATCACATCTCAGAGCCTGTTTGCCACAATTTATGAGGTTGCAAGTAATCTCAAGAACATAGGTAGCTACTGACAGATTTAAGCAATTTTTGGCAATATAACAATAACACCATAGTCTTGTTAAGTTTTATCAGCTAAAAACAATTATCTTATCTGCCAAAATGTAAGGATAAGAGTTTTCATGCTAAATGCAATCAGTGCATGCCTCCTATAAAGTACAGGCTCCAAAATATCATCGACAACGAACTGAAAATCACAAAAGAGGAGACACAAGAATGCAGAGCAATCTATTTGAATGCAAGGTAAATTTATGTACCTGCTTATAGGCCCGGACATTTTTGCTTCTCTTTGGTGTTGAGTACAACATTTTTGGATTTTTCTCGGAACTAAAGGGATCCTGTCCATAAATTCTAAACATGGGATGACAACCGCCTTCCTCATCAAAGTTTGGGAAGAATCTGATAATGATGCAGTCCAACATGAGTGCCCTGTCCAGGGGAGGCCAATCTAAGGCCACATTTCTCCTGGAAACATACAGTAGATACCTCAGTTGGGAAGGGATCGGATTCAACGGCGACAACAAATGCAAAAGCTCGTGTGGAGCCTGCCTGTAAACCATATCCAGAGTCCTCTGCTCCCCGGTATAAACCTTCCTAAAAATCAACAATGCAGCCAACATAAAAGCCAAAACAGCCCAACCACCACGTTCACAATGCATCAACAACACATTGTGCTGCCCAAGCGAGAGCCAGCTTTCACCAGACCTCAAAAAGTGGTGGATGAGCTCCATTTTGAGCACGGGAACACCCTCGTAGTGCCGAGGATAGTCCATGATAGTAATATCATACTCAGACATGATATTTGCCATCTGACTCTTGGTATCTTCCTCGCGAAAATTGAAAATCAGAATCGAAGCATCGGGCACGGTCTCCCTAAGTTGACCAACTATCCCATCCATGTACACTCTGTAATTCTCTTCATTCCAAACATCCGTGGTGAAGCAGCAATCAAAAACTACATTCACGGTGAATGCTAATCGTTAATTCCAACAACAATCACTAACTCCTAAGTGCTAACAATAATAGGTTAAATTCATTTCAAATAGAACAAATGCCCTTTCAAATTCAATTCACGTGTCGTTGCCGCATTTCCTAGCAATCAAACAGACACCTAACGTTCCTAGAATCAAATTCAATTGCGAAATCATTTTTCACAAATTGAGAGCGAGAAAAAGAGAGAAAGTACCGTAAACTCTCTCGCAGATCTCGAGGAGGCCATCAGGAGGCTTGCGGAAAAACAATTTGCGGAGCATAGCCATGTCCGCGAAGCTTCAGATTCAGGCTCCACGAACCCTATCGAACGCGATGGATTTGAGAACCACAGATTCTCATTCGACGGAGGGAGCGTAACGTAACGTAACGTAACGTAACGATTTACCTTAAGCCTTACGGCAGAAAAGAAAATCGCGAAGCAGCGGTTTCGCGGAAAAATGTGAGAATGAACGAAAACAGAGTTTGGATTTATCGTTGCTTCTGTTTCTCTCTTTTTTGTTTCTCAGTGAAAAGAAAAGGAAAGGTTTGTGGGGGAGACGAGATGGGTCCGTTGTTTTTTTTTTTTTTTTTTTTTTTCTAGCTGAAAAATGTGACTGCAACTGAGGTTACCCACCGACTCACACTCACCCGCTTGTTGACGTGGATGCCGCCCCACGCGACACGTGTATCGTGGATATCCATGCCAGGTAATTTTAATTAGTGTGATTTTCCATTTTCTGAATTTTCCACGTTATGAAACAGCCCTGTGTCTTGAGTTTCGTACGACCGAGGGACACGTATCTCCATCATTGCAGGATAAGTGTCTGTTAGTTGTTGTTCCCACTAGGATACCCAAGACTATCACATGATAAAACAAATTCTAGGTTGCATATTATTATATTACCTTCTTATAACTTTTTAAATTTATTGCATTTATTTTATGAGTTAATACCTATCCACATTTAGTATAAAAATATTTACATTGAGATAATTATTATACAAATTAATAAATTTACTATATGTATAATGATTTGTAAAATTAAATAATATTGTAAAAATATTTTATGTTATGAACATTACATAATTATTTATTCTTATTTTATTATACAAATAACTCGGATTTATGAACCCACCTTTTATTAGAAAGATAGATGCCACTAATGTGATAGAATTTCTACTTCCATTCTCATTCCCTCGGATTCTCCAGTAATTTCAACTGATGATCTATTTAATGTTGTTTGTACATTTTATTAGTTCTAACTTCCTAACTAATTTGCTCAACAAATATTAACTAATCCGATTCCGAACAAGATGAATATGACAAGTTGCCAATTGAAGAGGAAATATACACATCATTTGAATTAGTTCTTACAATAATAATAATATACTTTTAAACAATGTTGTAGTATCTTGAAAATAAATAAACATTCACATTTTCTATAACTTTTAAAGAAATACTAACGAGTAAGAATACGATACTTGTTTGAGATTTAAAAAATATATATTAAATGAAAAATATTTTCTTAATATATTAATATTGCTTTTTCATTTGATACTTTTGATTGCTTTTAATCAGTATATTTAAAATACTAGCTAGGACCTAACTTCAGCAATTAAAAATACAGGTACGTTTATTAATTGCAAGTAATGCTCCATCAATTCATAAGCCAAATCAAAATATCAACCGAATGTATTTTATATACTTGTATATAAATCCTTTTTATATAACGGCAATGAGATTTAAATTTAAGAGTTCATATAAACTACTCAAAACTCCTAGATCATTTGAAAATTAATCAACTTTATTTTTAATTAGGAGGACACAAATTTTAAAATTTGAAAAAATATATTACTTAATTAAAGAGGAGATGGAAGAAAAAGAGAAAAAGAGAGAAGTCAACCTTAAAAAAAAAATCTCAAATCATTTTCTTTCCAATTTTAATTTCAAAACTTTCTATTCTTCGTTGCTTTCTTTCCCTTCATTGAAAGAAAGGGTAAGCAGAACTTTTTTTCCTGGGCAATTGTTCTACTCTTATTTTAAAATGCAAATTAAAAGGAAAAAAAATAAAAGTAAAGAGCCATAAAATGGAAGAATTGAGAATATAAGAGTTATTTAGTTGAATATGTGAGCAAAATGGGAAAAGAGATTTTAAATTGACAGTGTTAACAGGTATTTGTTCTTCTGCTTGAAGCATTATGAAGGGTTAAAGTTAAAAAAGAAAAGAGGTTGTGTTGTCAGAAAATGCGGAGAAAGTTACATAGTAATAAAGAAAGGGGTTGGTTCGGTTAAGGCACAAACAAATCATAGTGCCTTGTAAGACACTAAGTTGGACCGCCAAACAAGTCATGTGATAATTAAGTTTGATATAGTCGAGGATTCGTACAAGAATTTACCAACAATCTTCACTAACACAACTGTCTGTAATTAAAAACTTCATCCATACCACCGACAATTTTAGAGATCATTATGTTTTCTTGCTTTAGACCCTTAACAATGTTTCTGGGTTTGCCATTTCTTCTATCAGTTTATCCAAACTCATTTTCAACAAAGAGTGCACATCTTTTCTTTATAATACTTTTGTTTATTTATTTCATTTATCATTTTTTTTTATTTGTACTACTAACTTATACCTGTCTTTTTTGAACTCGTGATCCTTTTTATAATCGTCTTTTAAAGAACTACATTCTATAAAAATATACTGCAATTTATTATTTTTAATTAAATATTAGAATATACTTGTCATTAAATTAACATATAATAATTATTTTTTTAATATAATTTTTATATTATAATTTTTTTATTTGTAAATTATAATATACAAGAATATTGATTTTTATAATTATTATTTTAAAAAAATACACTTAAATGATTTATAATTTATTGATAAGATGAAAAAAATTATTCAAACAGTGTATAAAAATTATGTTCTCTTTTATTTTTCATTATATTAATCTTTTATTATTTTGGAGAAGAGGAAAATAAAAAGAAATAAATTTTGAAATTGGAATTAAAAGAATAAAGAAAAAATTTAAAATTAATTTTTTTCATATTGTCATCAAATTTTAAATTCTTATTT
>JAMLFT010008097.1:0-14067 GCA_026544285.1 Pachyrhizus erosus | reverse complement strand
TATTTTGATTTATATAAATAAAGTATTAAATTAATATAAATTTTTGTATACATAATTTATGTGATAAGAATTTTTAATTAAAAAATATTATTCAATTAAAAATGATTGAATGATATAATAATTATAAAAATTATATTAATATAATTTTAATTTTTTCCTTTTATAATATATTGATTATAAAACGCAAACTATAGTGTTGACACATAAGCTATAATATATCAACGTATTTTTATTATATAAAAAAATGTATTACATATAGGTCAGTTTATAATCTTATTTATTTAATTAAATGATAGAAATCAATCTCTCAAAATGATTATTTAAATTATTCTTGAAAAATATATTTATATTTAGAATAAATTTAATTTTTTAAAAAATAAGAATCAAAATAACAAAAAATTACTTATTTGATATTTGATTTTAAATACGAGTGTGTGATAAAAAAAAAAAAAAGAGTTAATAAACATAACAAAAACTTCTTTTCTTATTAGTGAATAATATTCAGAACAACTTTGTTTTACTTACAAAATTTTTAAAAGACCAAAACATCCACATATCTCTCTTCTATGTTTCTATGTTTTCACCTCTCCCTCTTTCCCACCTTTTTATCTACATCATAATAAATAACTATTGTAAACTGCCAATTTTCTATTATTGTGATGCTGCATATTATTGTTTCTTCTTAATATAAAAAAATAAACATTTTTTTAATAGGATGTAAAACTTTTACAGTTTTTTTTATCAGTCAGATGACAAAACTATTTTATATAGATTAATGACTACGATCACATTAGTTATAGATAATCGTGATTTCTCTTAATATATCCATATCATTTTTTAAATAAATATATTCATATTGTTAGTGTGTATATATATATATATATATATTATATAATTAATACTTATAGATTCTTCATATTCAACTATACACGCAAAAATTCAAATTAAACATATCATAATATTTTAAATTTATATTTCAGCAACACATAATTTGTTTTGACTGATTTTTCTGAGAGTCAGTTTTATAATTATTTAGACGTCCATAAAAAAAAATTATAATTATTTAGACTATTCAGTAGATCGTTGGGACCAATTCACGAATTATTCAATTGATCGATTTGATTTGGTTTTTAGAACATAATTTCTCACAATATTCTTAATCTTAGTTGCATAAATTTTTAAAACAAACTAAGTCTATCTATTTATAATATAATAAACTTGAGATGTAAAGATGTCATTTTGACAATTTAATATGGAATTTATTTACCAATCCTAAAAGAATAAGCAATAGCAATCCAATCTTTACTAACTCACCATGTGATCTTAACTGTAATTGTAAACTTGAATGTTTGTTTTGTATAGGATGCTTCTTTTTGTTTTATTATACATTTTCTTACTAGCCATCTCCCACATCCTACCACAAGTATCTTGTTTTTCCTTATTGAGTTTTTTTTTTTAAAAAAAAAAATTCAGTATAATTATGGAAAGAATTAAGTAGCTACAAAAGTACAAATAAGAATCAAGATAACAATTTTATGAACAAGAATGAGGAATTGCAAAAAAAAAATAAAGTTACAAAAAAGTTTATTTTGTCGATAGAAAGTTTAGATTAAAAGAAGACACATTTCTTATAAAGTGAAGAAACACATATATATAATATTTATCTCTTAAATTATACAATATGTAAATATATAATAATTTATTCTTTAATTTTTATTCTTAATAATTTGACTACGTATTGTATACAGTAAATATAGTATTTAATATTATTGGATAGTCAAATTTACTTACAGCATATTAATTATGGTACTTATTAAATTTAATATATTTATTAAGATTTAAATTAAATTAAATTATTGTAAAATAATACTATATATTAAAACGTATGTTAACCTATTTGTTATTTAATTAATGTTTAGAACAATTAGTTTATAAATATATTTTAAAATACAAAAATTAAATATATAATTATAATTTTAAAAAATGATAAATATATATATTGATTTATCTCTTAATTTCTTTATTTAATATTTATAACATATTATATTTAATACATATAATATTTAATGTTATATGATATTTAATGTTACTTATAATATGTTATTTATGATATTTATTAAATATAATATATTTTTAAATTTAATAAATGCAATACATGATTTTAAACATTTGATTTTTCAAGTGCATCTACATGTATATTACAATTTCATTATTTTAAAAAAATAAACTTATTACAAAATTTAATATCCAAATGTTTGCGCATATTCATTATTTTAATTAATACTAAAACACAAATTTTTTAATGTCATTATATACACTATTTTTTCTTTGGATAATTTACTCATTAAATTGTCTTTTTAGAATTAGTTATGCCATTCATGAATTTTAATGATATTTTATTAGTTTAAATAATAAGTATATTTCATGACCACGAAAGATAATTATGTTTGAATCTTGGAAGATTATTATGGAAGATAAATTTTCTTTTTAAGTATTTAATATAATTATATCATCAAATCGTAAAGTTAAGACTACAATTTTATATTTAATATAAATAATATATTAAAAGATATAGTGTTAACATTTTAAGTCTTAGACTCTCATGTAAATGAATTGTCATCAAATATTATTATTCACAATGTTAAAAGTGATTATATTCGCAATTGTATTTAGAAAACAATTTACAAAAATTTTGAACATCAAGATTAAAACTTAAGTAATTAAGTTTTATAAGAGTTTATCGAATTGGATAGTACATTCATTTGAATTCTTGGTATCACATGAGAAATTTTATAACCAAATTTATAAAGTAAACAAAGTTGTGTTACATGTAACATGTTGACATTAAAATGAAACTTTGAAATCCTTACATCCTTAACAAAAGTTCATTGGTTCTAAAAGGTAAACTAAGGTTTCAAAATAGAGAAAATATGTCCTAAAAAAGATAAAGATTTAAAAGCAATAAACGTGTGTGCTCCAAAATAGATATCCACAATAAACATGAGTGAGTGCTACCACTCTATAAGATCGTAACACTATTAAGATCACTCTTTTATCACATCAACATTAGTGAATTTTTACCTGGCAATGGCATACCCAAGCATTCACCTAGTTGTTGACTTACACGTTGACTTGTTAGAAACAATATTTGTTTTGTTGTTGTTATTATTCAGTATGATTTGGATTAGAATAAAAACTTTTTTTTTATCAAATATATGTTAGTGGGCTGATAATTGACCCAAGTAATTTATGGCCCAATGTTTAACGAAGAATTAAAAGTCTTAATCGAATATAAGTAAATAACGTGTAAAGTGTAAACAAGTCTTTATTGATTTCTCTTTGCCAATCCTTACGTGATACCATTTTTTCACCTTTCAATTATTGACCAAAAACTTGTTATTAAAAGTCTGGGTGGTAGCTGACCCACTTTGCGTCCTCTTCATTCGATTCAAAGGAACAAAAATCCTACACTGCACTTCCTTTTGTCATTGCATCTTTTGACTCCTTTGTACACTCACATGAATCAATTCTCAATTAGAGACTTTTAGGATTGATTTTTTCAAAACTTTAAACAATTTAAAATGCATAGGAATCTTATTGTTTTCATTAAATAATTAATTTTAACATGTTTTTGTTTAGATAAACTAATTTAATTTTTTGTATTTTGATTTTTTTTTAATTGGACAAACTGGTTAGTTTTTGTCATTTGCAAAATTTTATTTTGATTGTTTATTTGAAATTTTGAGATTTCGATATTAAATTTTGCTAATAAAAAAAACTAACCAAATTTAAATGATAAAAAATGAAAAAAAAAATCTTAAATTAGAAAATTTGTAAAAAGTAAATGTTAATCACACCAGTTTTATTATAAGTTGTCAAGAGATACAAAATCAGATATTATTGGACAGTCAGTATTTTGATTTTAACATAAGTTAAGATTATGAAAATACTGTTTAATGAGAAAAGAAAAAATAAATATTGACAATTTTTATAGTTAATAAATTTGTAAATTTATATGCTATCATTAAGAGAATATATTTACTAATGGATTGGAATAAAGAGAGGTGTGGAAGTCGAAAAGAGATGTAGATTTTTGTATACGTGTCACGCTTTTTCCCGAAAAATTATGAGAATGTCACACTTTTCCAATTATTCTCCCATCTATCACTATATTTTTCGTCCAAGAGAACTTGGGTTCTCCTAAATCGACTTTTCAAAATAATTTTCCATTTTTTAAAAAAAAAAAACCATTTAGAAGTTAAGGGTCTATTTTCTGTTTTTCATTTACAAAGAAAATAGAAAATATAATTAAAATATGTTTACTTTTTATTTTAAAAATATATTTTTTAAATATTTCTAAAATGAACTCAAATATGAAAATAAAAAGCATCATTTTTAATATTTTTAAAAATGAAACATTTGAAAATTTGATCATACCTCCATAATTTTTTTTTTGTCAATTCTCTCATCTATCTTCTCTCGATTTTTTATTTTTATTTATCAAAATCAATTTTTGTTATCAATTATCACATATATTATATTAATAAATAATGTATTCTGTATTTATGTTACAAAAAATTCTATTATATACATAATATAATTGTCTCTTTTTTTCAATAAATATAATTCAATTAATTGTATGTATTATTTGTTGTAAACTTATACTATAAAGACATTTAATATATGCTAAATTCAATCGATTGCTAATATTTTAATGTAATTGACACGAATAGAAATTTTTCTACAAATTTTTTATATTTATTTGTTTATTAAATATACAACACAATGATTTTATTATTATTTAAGATATATTTATTAATAATTTTTTTATAACTTCTATATAAAAAAAGTAGTGAACTTTTATTAAAAATTTCAACTAAATATTTATGATATTTTTATTTTTTGAAGAGAGAGAGAAAGAAAAAATGAGGGTCGGAGATAGGTAGGTTGAGAAGAAAAGGAGAGAAAGAAAGGTGAAAAAGAAAAGAAAAAAAACAATTACAAAGGACACAACGAGATAGGTGCAAAGTACTGTAAAAATAAAATACACTAAAACTTTGAGAAAAAAAATTTATAATAAGATAATGAAAAAGGAAACTTTTCTAAAGGCATATTTACTTTTTGTTTTAACTTTTTAATTATATAATTGATATCTTGTTTTCAAATATTGGTCCATTTTCAAATCTTTTTTTTTTGTCAGCTTACAGTTAACGCTTCTCTCAATTGATTTTTATTATTAAAATGATTTAATTTAAATTCTCTCTTATGATAATAATTTTAAACATACAACACTTGAAAGGATTGATAAAAATCACCATAAGTTGGACTTTTTTTCATTATTTGAAATCTTATAACTTGATATTATTATTATTATTATTATTGATAAAAATATATCAGGTTTTTTATTAAACTAAAACTTAATCATTACTTGGATTCACTTAATTTAAAAAAAAATAGTTAAGTTCAGAATTGATAAAAACTTCAAAAAAATGTAGTGAAAAAAATTGAACTACTCATAACTAGTTCAAAATTAATAAAAATCAGCAATAAAAAATTAATTTTTTTAATGTTATAAACTTAAATAATTTAATTTTTATTTTGGATATTAGATAAAGTATTTAAAAATTTGAACTTTAAAATATGAATTTGTGTTGTTGGTATGAACTAGTCTGGGAGACCAAATGTCTCCTGGGCAAGTGTTTATTTTTTTTCTCCCCTCTTTCTTGCATGAATGGCCTCTGCCAAACATGTTTCTCACAAAGGCTATCCTGCTTGGTGCTTCACCACCATGTTCACCATCCAATCATTTGGAGTTTCTTTGGAGAATTGATTTTGGGGTTTCTTGGTTCATTATTTGTTGGATTCTTTCTCAATTATCATTTTTTGGTTTTTTATTTGTTATTCTTCTTCTGATTGATTGTATAGGAATTCTTTTTTGTTATTTTCCTATTTTTTTTATTGTTGGTTTTTCAAGATGATTTATTTTTAATAAACCCAAAATAAAACTCAAGTCTAATAAGAAGAATGACAATGACTTTTCTATTTATGTTATCATTTATTAAATTTTAACTTTTCTCCCTTAATTTTAAAATATATCTTGCCATCCAAAACTTTAATTTCTCTTGGGTCAGGGGTGTTCCTTCTCAATTAACTATGAGCACCATTGACGTGTTTTTTTTGTCTATAGTTTAACTATGATAAGCACTAAACTACTATTTTATTGTGTTTATAGCTAACATTCATTTCATATATGTGCACCTTTTCAGTCGAATCATGTTTTTAGTTCCTAGATTTACTTGACTTTACGGTTTCTTTCTTTTGATTCAACGTACGTTTTTTTTCGATTTCAAATCTCATTGATTCTAAGCCATTGCTTTTGCTAGTTGAGGACAGAATAAGTCAAACTTGCATCTATCACCTTCGGCCTTGCATGATTGAGAATATTACAAAACTAATGAGAACTAAGGATGGGAATGGAATACATTAGGTTGATCCATATGGTATATGGCTTACCTATATTAAAGTTAGGTTGAGTCAGAATTTTTTACAAAATAAATTAGACTATGATTTTTATTCAAGTTTATTAGAAAAGGTTAAATATTAGGCTTAACAAATTGATTTATTTAAATAAATATAAATAATATCTTTGTTGATATTATTATAATATTAATTTTTTTATAATATATTTATATTTTGTTTAAATACTAAGATTGTTAATATACATAGAGTTAAATCTTTAAACTTATTGAAAAATAAATTTATTCTTTATTTTGAAGCTTTATTATAAAATTGATTTTCAAATAAACTATTATAACAATTACATTAAACTCTAAAAATAAATTTGTTTCATATAAATAAATTATACTCACTCAAATAAAAGTTAAGCTATCTATTTTTATTTGTCTCGTGTCTTAAGTAGTAATTATTTTAATTTTTATTGTTTATAATTTTTTTATATAAAGATTTTTTTTAATGACTTATTAACTTATTTTAAAAGGTCTTTAATTTATTGAAGATTAACCAAATTTCTGCTTATTAGCTGATTAGCTTTATAGATGGAAGATAAAATTAATTAAGAGAATTTTTTTTATTGAAGATCAACTAAATTTCTTTACAAAGATTAGTTATATAAAAAAAGTCAATAAATACATCAAATCTATAACATGTTAATAAAAAAGAAAAAAAATGCATGATTGGCTTAGGTGAGACATATCTCAATACTTTAAAAATATGGCTGGACTTTTAATGGGAAAAAAAAAATCTACATGGATAGCTATTGAAATATCAAAAATAGTATTATTTAGAAAGAGTAATATTATAAGCGTCAAGATTAAGCATGGTCGATCAACTAATCAACTAGAAAAAAAAAATTAAACGTGGTGATTTATAATCGAGTAATTTGTTTTAAGAAATAAAAAATAAATGCCAAAGTATTTATAACAATTTGCGTATTCTGTTTAATTAAATGAACTAGACTTTTTATAGAATAATTTTATATTTATAATATTTTTTTTATTTCTATTTCTATTTCTCTTTTTATAGTAAAATATGACTTTTTTTTTTATGAATAACATTATTTTTTAATATAGCATAAGATTTGTCTTTACCAAAAGACATGAAATGTGAGTCTTCAAAAAAAAGTAATATGTTTATTTGAAGAAATATATTTCTTCAAAAAAAAATTATAAAATAATTTATAAACATAACTAATCTATGAAAAAATGACACACGAGACAATAACAGAAAACAAAACAAAAAGAAAGTGATTCTTTGTGACTTCCTTTCTTTATTTATTGTATCTTGTAGATAATTCGTAAGTACACTTTATTGTATTCAATTTTTATAGAGATTAGTGGAGAAAATCAAACCTAATTTTAGTATTTCACACACGTACGTATAGAGACTTTTGCAATTTGTTAGTTTTTTTTAGTTACAAGACCATCACTATCAATATTTTTTTCTTTGATTTTTTTTTTCTATATTACAAAACCATCTTCACATATAGTTTCAACATGTTTAATTTATATATATTATTAGGATAATAAGTTTAACATGAATGTTAGTCACTGTCCTAATGACACTGATTAAAAAATAAAAGAGAATTAACTAGTATTTTTAGGATATTAGTTAATAAAATCCTAAATTTTATTATAAACCCTATGTATTAAAAAGTTATTATAAAAATCAATAAAATTATTATATATATAAATTTTTGATTGCTTAATAGATAAAAAGGTGCATATTCTATATATTTACTCTTTAGAAGATAAAGCATGGGATTAATAACCATTAATTTATAAATTAATATAATCTAAATGATACAGTACAATTACATTAATATCAAACTACAAATATGTTAGAACTGCATCCTTTGAGGTGAGTACAGAGTTCTGCCCCAAACAAAACTTATATTATTCCATGACTAGTACCACTTTATGCATTTTTCAATAGCATTAGCAGCAACTTTAAACTTTTTTACATGAAACATTAAACGACCACCAATCTACAAACTCAAATATAGTAAGCATCACTAAAGGAAGTGACATAAACCTTTCTGCTAATTTAATTTGGCACTTACTATTCCTTCAAGTGAGCCAACCAGGCCCATTACAGTCACAAGAAAGCAAGCAAAGCTGAATGTTCTGAGAACAATCCATTTGCTACTCCAAGCTGCAATTTTCTTCTGTACAAAGTACATCTCTACTGGGAAGTATATGGCCAATGGCCAGAAGTTTATGGCTCCTAACACTCCTAGAATTTGGTTGAAGTAAGGAAAAAAGATTGCGAAACCAGTGGTTGAAATCACATAGGTTGTTCTAAAACAGAACCTGAAAAGATTTATCTGAAAACCAGGAAGCAAAGGCAGTTTCACTTTGTAGAAATTATTCACAAAGCCACTGTTGGGGAATTTTTTTGAAGCCCATCTATCAACAGTACTGTATATCGGTTGACAGTAAATCTGAGGAGAAGAACACATAGATGAATAGTTAGGTAGCATGAAAAGGCAATGAAAGAATAAATGTTGATACTAAAACATTTTCATTATAGTTGTATTAATTGGAAGGGTTTCATTCCTTTAAAATGAGAAAATATTTAGAGTAAGAAACTAAAAGTGTATCCATCCTTAATTTGAGTTTAACTATTTGATAAACTTAGTTCACTTTAAATAAATGGTGGATACACCTTTAGTTCCTATTTCATATATTTTGTGACTTTCGATGGGAGGAAAGAAAATACAAATTATAATGTATTTTCTTTGGTTTGATAGAAAAAAAAAAAGTGAAAAATTAACTGAATAAGTGAATAGGTCAAATTAAAAAGCAGATTCCATGTCTCCAAAAACATTGATTTTATATTAGTAATTTACTTTATCCTCCTTACTCAGAATAGGTCAAATACCAACAGACAAGAAAAAAAATGTCAATTTAGTGATGATTAAAATAAAATAAAATCCAAAGTTTAGTACACGACTACGATTGAATAGCATAGCATAGCTTGGTTTTTGTAAATAACCACATGTTGATGTCAGACTACAGGCGAACTTTTTCCAAACTGTGTCCCATCTGATGTTATTTATTTGGTGCTTCCCTTGCACCGTTGGAAATGTGATTTTCGTATGATTAGTGTTTTTCTTTAATAAAAAAAAAAGTTAATTTTAATATGTAACATTAATAGTACCTGATATCCTCCCACCAAATGAAGAATGATGCAAGCATTAGCAAGGTCAATAAGCCAGAAAGGCTCAAAAAAGCCAAACCCTGTCAAGAGGTTTCCTGGTGTATTATTTCCAAAAGCTGCATATCCAAAGCATCCACAGCACAGGTAGAAGAATGTTGTAATGAAGATTGCAACCATGGAGGCCTTTTTCATGGTTTGATTTTCTGGTGGAGGAGACTCTAGAGTGTCCTTTATTCAACAAAATTCAATACCTTGTTTCAGCTACAACTTCTTTTCTTTTTGTCTTACGTCACCCTCTACCCACCCAATTTAAATATGCATGAAATGTTAAGGTACCTGGATCTCAAGAAGGAGAATGGAGTATGGATAGGCAAAGGCAATGTCACCTAGTGCTTGGAAGACTAACCAGAATTTGTCAGCAATTTTATCAGTTGGGTTTCCTGTGAAGCTCCCCATAATTCTTCCATTTTCTGCAAATGCAACCAAAGTCCTATGAACCAATGTAGTAGTAGCACGGACACTAATATTTGTCTTTCTTCATGTTGTTACTACAAAAAGGACAAAACTTAGGTATAATTTCTTAGGTGTTGTTGTTGGTGTTCTTTAAGTAGAATTGAAGTTTCACCTTGATAATATGTGTAATATAGATATGCATAAAAAGTTATGTAGATTATCAATCTAAAACTTCAATTTTGATAGAAGAATAATACCAATAATACTCAAGTAATTTTCCCTAAGTTTTGTCTTCATCCAAATTCAGAAGGCTTGAGATTGAAAAAAAAACACTATTTTTTGAAATAAATTAAGAATATTAAATTGACAATAATTGATTGAAGATGAGCCTTACTTAAGACTGTTGCTATGCCAAGTCCTAGTCCAATGAATGAGTAGGTAAAAGACATAATTGCCGCAACAACTGAAACCCATGCCATGTTATGGAGATCCGGTATGAATGACATTACAATCTGAACAAGTCCAAACAGTGCCATATACAGATTGCCCCCATATTTACAAGGAGCCTCATGCCCTTTCTTGTGATAACAATTTGATCTCAGAATTGCACTATACAGTAGAATGAACAAACACGTTTCATTAGCTTGTATGGCCCCAACAAAGAAAAAAGAAGAACCAATAAGCCAGTCTCTCTAATATCACATAGAAGGCAAAAGAAAAGGCAAAGGTGGTCTTCTCATTTCATAAGGAAAGTACCTCAGACTGGTTGCTGTGGTTAGTACATAAGCAATACTAGTCCCATATAACGTCAAAAATTGAAGGAAGCCAGCTACACATGTCCTTTTATAACCTGAATAACAACAAATACAAATAGATATTACAGTTGTTATTGTAGTTCATTTAAAGTATATCTATGTTTAGCTAGAATGATTGTAGAAGCACATGGGGAAGACTTTAATGTGTTACTACCAAGATAAACTCTAACAGCATCCATGTAAGAGTAGTTTCTTTTCCCGGTGACAGGATCGGGAGTTCTGTAACAATCAGACAGGAGGAATGAAGAAATATAGGTGACAATTGCACAACAAAGCAAGGCAACTGGCCCTCCAATCCATCCTAACTGGGAAGTACTCCATGCAAGAGAAAGAACACCAGAACCAATAACAGCAGTAATGATGTGAGCTACAGCACTCTTCAAATTCCCTGGAAGAATTCACAACAGGACTAAAATTCAGGATACAAATTCTAGTATAAATCAAAATGGATTGGTTATGGTTTTAGAGAATTTTACCTGTCCTTTTGGCATGTCCATCATCATCATAATCACCAGTACCACTTCTCGTTATTTGTAGAGAGTTTTTCCCATCCATCTTTATCAAAGCACCCAACTCAATACAAGCTCGTACAGATTACTGCATGTTAATCCCGAAAGGCTTCAGCTAACAAAACTAAAGACAAACTATGCTGCATCTACTTGAAATCGAAGTCAACATATATGTTGGCGAACTACATAATTTGTTCCTTCATGTGATGTGATTGGCCAAATATACTAAAGTTAATTGCAGGAAATAGAAGCACATGATAAGTTGCTGAAATGGTTTAAATTAATCTGGATTCTGCTAATAAGCATGTGCCTGATTGGCTTGTGTTTTGTCAATGTATCAGTCTAGGTAGAGTCACTCAATAATGCAAAATTAAACTCAAACTTTAGGAAGACACGTCTTACCTAACTAGCTTGTGTAAAACAAATTACATTACCTGCTTTCTAGGGAGAGGAAGATGAGGAAAATGTCTTTGTACACTTGGTCCAATGCAGATTGGGTTGAATATAATTATAGGCTTGGAGGAAAAAAGGTGGAAAAAGATGCCAAGGCTAGCTTACGTACCTTCTTTGATGCTTCATGAGGTGAAATTATGAGCTAATTATTATATATATAAGGTTTTTAGGAAGGTAACCTTTTTCGTATACAGTGTTTTTTAAACCATCCAAATAATAAAGGAATCAGCAGTCATACTCACCACGGAATTTTTTATTAACTCTCTTTTACTACCTTCGACCTTTGTAATCTAAACAGAAAAAGATTCAGAATATGTGGACCAGGAGTCAAGTGGTTGTTAGGTGTTCTTCAAAAGACCAAGTGGAGATGAAAAGTTGAAAACCATGTTTTTCTGACTTTTGAATTGAAAGCACACCAATGGTTTCAGATCATACTCATACATCATATTTGTCCTATGCTGTAATGGAAGTTCATTTCAACTTCTCTGTCATACTTTAGGTCACTTACGTCTAGCATCTTTCACCTCAAAACACAAAATTTTGGATTTCTCATTGCAGAATTCATAGAATCATTGGCGTAAACGAAACATCTTTATTCAGTTGAGTCACATCTAGTGTTTAAGTTTCCCTCTGTGTGAATGAATGGAATATCATTTGGTTCATAGTTCATCCTAACGGATAATGAATGCTACTAGATTCTAGAAGTTCAGGTCTTACCAAGTTGATTTCAGGTGAGAGACAATGAGAAGCCACTGAAGAAAGCAAGTTATACCATTTGCAGCAATTTGTAACTCTGTGTGTAAACCCCATGATTCTGACGAATTGGTGCAGTGGTTGGCTGAGACCTGAGATGGTCCTTTTGTGAAGGAGAGTTCACAAGCCAGAAGAAGATTGGTCCATTTTATATTCATCCCAGGCCTGACTTTAGGACCAGGATTGGTGTCTCTATGCTATTGCTACTATACAAGCTCATTACATACCAATTTGGACCGTCCAAGAAATTATTGGCACCTTATTTTTTATATTTTTATATAAAATTTTCTTCTGTAGTGAAGCAAAATTTGTCAGAAATTGTGGCCTACAAAGCAGGTTAGTCCTGGTCCTGGCACATGGACCTTTTGTTACTTCTAGGAAAAATCTTTTGAAAAACTGCAAACTTCTTAATATTTTATTAAGTTGGAAAGAAAAGTGTGAGGGAAAAATGATAAGAATATAAAACTTGATTAATATATAAATTAAAAAAATTATAATATTTTAATATTTTAAATTAAATATGATGTAAAATTAACTTATAAAATTTTCATTATTTATCGATAAAATCTTTTGTAGTTTAACCTGGCATTCCATAAGATAGTATAGTAAATAGATAAAATAACAAATGAAGAAAATAGAAGCCACTTGTTAATAACTCTTAATATCACATCCATCAATGTTGTGCTCTAACTTTGTACTGTTATCCTTAGTCAAGCACTATTTATTTTACCATTAATATAGCTATTGATTGCATAGGCATGCTAAACAACCTCTTCTGAGTGGTCACTGCTATGCATCCCACTTTCAAAGTCATCCCCAAAAGCAGTTTTCATAGCAGTCATGTTGCTCTTTCACAAGAGGCCCATCTTCTGCTTTCTGTTATGTCGTGACAAGATTTTGAGGACTAAAAAAAAAGTGTTGTAATGAACAACGAGTGGTACATATGAGGTACTGACTAAAGCTAGTTGTGGCATTTTGTATGATAATGGACTGACTTTAGCACGCTAGCAATTTTACAAGAATTTTAGACCCTGTTTTCTATTGGGGTTTTCCAAAATGAATGGATTTAGTTACTTTCAATAGAAATAGCTGTTTTGTATGGATTTGTAAGAGTGGTTTTGGTAAGAACTGATGTAGTGTATTTATTCTTTTGGATGTTATTAACTTATTGGTCAATTTACAGAAAGAGAAGCGTGTTGAAAAACAAATATTAAATCGAATAAATGGATCATGTTGAAAAGATATAAAAATATTAATCTTTAGATAGATTATAAAATTCATTAATCCAAAAATAAATAAAAAAAGTTCGGACAAAAAAAAAAATACTTAATTTATTTAAATCTGGATGGTTGTTTTCCTTTATCTAAATTTATATTTATAAGAAATTAGAAAAAATAAATAACAGA
>JAMLFT010008096.1:0-14069 GCA_026544285.1 Pachyrhizus erosus | reverse complement strand
ATATTTTTAAAAATTTATAACTTTGGTTTTATTTTCAATTTTTTTTTATTTTAATTCAATTAAATTATAAATTTAACCTATTTATTTAAGATATCATTAAAAAAGTATTTAATCAATTAAAATATAAAAATAAATAATTATGAATTTTCTAAAATAGAAAATTAAATGTCTCTATTTTAAAATAAGAAGACCAAAATTATAAATTTTAAAAAATAGAGAAATCAAAATTATATTTAAGCATAATATTAAAATGATCTATAAAATTAAAAATTAAAATATTAAAAATATATATATTTATTCCTATGAATGCACGGGTACCAAAATCTATTTACGAAGAAAAACATCGTTACATTTTAATTTATTAATAATATTAAAGTATTTTCTTAGGTTAAGAACATATTTTTTCAAAACCATCTATAAGCATTCGTTTGACAAAATTAGTAAAGTGATACTTGATGTGTACACGCAATACTTGAACTATTTGTATATATTCACGGGGGAAAAAAAAAAACATTGTCACAATTACGAGGAGGAAAATTTTCAAATGTTTTAGAAACCAAAATTTGTCATGCTTTATATAGTTAATAACCTATCCCTATAATTATGATATTAAAAAATGATTATAATACGACAAAATAGTTCATGAAATTAAAATTGATAGATATACAAATTGCTTAAAAAGTCCCCACTTAAAATTTATGACATAAATAATTTAAAATCATTTTTTTAACAATAACAATAATAAAGATAAAACATAAATTTCCATGCATCTATTTCAACTTAAGCATTAGACTGAATTTAGTGAGTCAAATGATTTTATTCAATAATGGGTAAAAATCTAAATTATAATTTTAAATAAACTCATTAAATTTTAAAAATGTTACTTTAAAATTTCTAATTAATTACAGTATACTCTAGAAATGCAATTAATTTCTTATTAATTACGTGTTTCCAGTTTCCAACTTTCCTTGCGAACGGTGTTGCCAATGCACCATCAGACTTTCGCCTGCTAAGACTTTTTGATATTCTTAGATTTTAATGACGAGATAGGTGAGGAAGTAGGACGATAACATGAGTTGAATTTGGTAAGTTAAGTTATTGAATTCGTTAAAATAAGTTCAATTAGGTTAATGTGATTCAAATATTTATTTTTAATACTATGTCCTTTTCTAAATATAAGAATTTTTAATTTTTAATTTATTAATATTTATATTATTTTCTTAATTTTTTTAAATTATTAAAACTCATTATCTTATTTTTCACTTAAATATTTTTTATTTAAATAATTATTATATATTAGTCATCGTGTATATTTGGATTAAAACTTGGATACATAAACTTGAATAAAATTTATGTTGTAAAATTAAGTTTAATAAAAATCAATTTATTATAACATGATTTATGTTTGAATATTTTTTGTTAAAAAAATATGTCGATAAAATGAATTTGTTTATATAATATCAATGTTTCTATTATAAATATACAAATCAGAATTACTTTTATTTTAAAAGCAACCTATTTGTTGCTTTGATCAAACCATAGATTTGTTTAAACGTAGGTTGCAAAATTAATTTTAGGATAATCTAAACATGATACAAAATTGAGTTTGAGATTCTAAAAGTATGTTTGAGGTTTCTAAATGGGTATTTAAACATATTCATATTATTCAATCTTCATAAAAGATAATATATTTATTTTGTTAATTTATAATATTTATTGTAAAGTAATTAAGAATATTTTAGTAAAAAATAATTAAT
Source organism: Pachyrhizus erosus (assembly GCA_026544285.1). Classification (NCBI taxonomy): domain Eukaryota; kingdom Viridiplantae; phylum Streptophyta; class Magnoliopsida; order Fabales; family Fabaceae; genus Pachyrhizus; species Pachyrhizus erosus. The sequence continues at coordinate 12,312 of JAMLFT010008096.1, read as the reverse complement.
ATAAAAAAATTAAAAATAGTTATATAAAAAGGATAACCAATTATTTTTTAAAAAAACTACATTTTGAGAATTGAATAGATTAAGAAATAAGTTGGGTTTGTTTCATAAGTGAGATGATTTTTTTAATGATTATTTAGTTAAATATTATTTTACTAAATATTTGTTTCGTTTTTATTTATAAGATCCAATTTTTTAAAGTTGTTTATTCTTTTATATAAGATTCAATCCATAATGTTTTATGCATTAATAATTTTTAAACTAAAATATCTCTAATTAAATAATATGAATGTTGTATTGACCTACATTTAGTCTTTCCATTTCAAAATGATTAGCATTTAAGATTTATAAAGATATTTCAAAATGACTAACATTTTCACTTTTTTAATAAGATATTAAAGTATCTATTTCAGTTTTGTCTTCTAATACATATCATTGTCTTGAAAGACTTAATAATATATTTATTAAAATTAAAAATAAAATAAGAATATTTTAGTAAAATTATCCTATAATAAATATTTTTTCTTAAAATACTTAATTTTCTTTTTTTGTGTGAAAAAATCTTAAATTGTAATCATTTTAGAATGGAGGAAGTAGAAGAGAGAGAAGATTTACAATGATATTTTTGAAAAAATATATATAAATTGAAGAAAAATTTATTGTTATCAACTAAATTAATAATTTTTTTTAATCTTGATGAATTAGGTAATTAGGTCCTATAAATAGAAATGTGGGTAATATAATATTTTGTAAAGGTTTAATTATGTTTTTAGTTTCTAAAATTTGAGATAAATCTATTTTTGGTACTCTAAATTTAAAAAGAAACATTTTAATTCATCAAATTTACAAAAAAAAAACATTTTTAATGTCTAGAGTCAAATGATGTTAATAAAATTGATGACACAACATTGTCAACATTTGACATGTGTTCATTTTTTAACATTACATCATTACTTTTGTTAATGTTGTTTGATTTTAAGAATTAAAAAGTTATATTTGAATTTAAGGGATTAAAACATTTTTTTTTTGCTTAAATACATTTTTAGTCATTTGTGTTTTTAATTATATTTAGTTAGGTCTTTTATTTTTTAAAATTTTTAATTAATCTTTTATATTTTTAAAATTAATCAAAATTATCTTTATAAAATAATGACCATTTTTTATATTTTAAAACACAAATTTAAACTATTTTTTAATTGATTTAAGATGCTAAACTTATTTCAATAGATTTATGTCCATAAGAACTATAGAACTTAATTGATGTGTATCTAACATGCAACTAAAAATTTAAAAAATCTTAACTAAATTATTTAATTTTGATGAATATTATTATAAGTTTAAATTTTATTTTAAAAACATAGTCATAAAATTAAATAATTTAAATAATAATAGTATTTAATAGCTTTATTCATAATTTAAAAAATAATTCTTTTAACTATAAGTATGGCTTATATTATCAATAAGTTTATCAATACATTTTCTTACATAAACTATAAATAAATTAAAAATAAATATATCATAAATTAAAAAAATTTATTCCTATAAATTATCACTATAAATAACTTACATTATAAACTAATAAAGAATCACATGTGATATTATTTTAAAAATAATTATTATAAATATCAATAACTTATAAATATATAATAATTTTAATTAAATGAGAGTACAAAAATATTTTATATTATATATTTACTCTAAATAAAATTCATAGTAAATTAAAAATATAAAAAATTAATTATTAATATATTTAAAAATAAATTTAAATTTCTTATAATTAGAGAATTATTAATAAATGTAAAAATAAATTTATATTTATTAAACTTAGAAATCTTTTTATAAGAACTAATTTAGAATGTCTCTTGTATTAGTTATTTTTTTTAAAAAATATCCTTAATTATGAATATTTTTCTAAGTTCAATAAATAAGAAACGAAATAAATATGTTAATACTATTGGTTACATAAGAGTTTAACTTTTTTTATTTGAGTGTGTTTATTAAGACAATTTAATAACTTGTAAGCTATTATGATTAACTCATATCTTAGAGCATTTTGAAAACCTTATTTTAGTTATTCACATATATAGTCAATAAAAATTAAGGTAATAAATATATTAATAATGAGAGAGATTAAAAAAATTAAAATTAATAAAATATTTAAAATTAAAATATGTTTCATTAATATTAAGAGTGATTTTGTAAAAGGTTTAAATATATTTTTATTCTTATAATTTAGTATTTTTTGTTTCTTATTTTTATAATTTTTAATTTTTTAATTTTTATAAATTATGTTTATTTTACTTATCATTATCATAGTCAATTTTTATTACAAAAATGATGACATGAGAAATAAATTAATGACATTATTATATCACATCATCACTTGATAATGTCATGATAATATAATTATGCATATTGTAATTTATGTTTATTTAGATTTTCATTCTTATAAATATATTATATTTTTATTTTTAACATTTATAAATTATATTTATTTTTATTTTTGTCCCTTTAAATCAATTATGATGTGACATTCTATATTGACATGACATACAACATCATCATTTTTATAATAAAGACTAAAAATATAAATAAAAAATAAATTGTAACAATTAAAATAAAAATTATAAAAGTAAAAAAAATTAAATTACAAAGACAAAAAATATATTAAAATCTTTTATAAAATACTTATAATTTAGGACACATTTAATATTATTTATTAAACTAATTAATTTTTTTATCTTAAAGATTTACTAGTTAACTAAATCTTATTAAAAAATTAAATATATTTTATTCCTCAAATTTACAAAACTGTTATTTTTTATCTTTTTAATTTAAATTTAATTTCCCAATTAAAAAAAATGGTTTTTTAGTTTCTTCTATGATAAAAAAATTATCATCAATTATAAATCTAAGTAGATAAAAATTAATTAAAAAATTAAAAAAATGTTTTTAAAATTAAGAAAAAATAAATAAATTTAAACAACAAGCATAAAAGTGACTAAAATTTAAAAGATGAAAGAAATTTTTTTTTTTTTTTATAAAAATGAAAGAAATATTTAAACCATAAAAAAACGGAGGCTTACGCATTAAGAAGAAGCTGACGTAGTGTATCACAATGGAGCATGCTCGCTTATAGTAATATCCTGATTTTAAGCAATTACAATACATATATATATATATATATTTACAAGCATGCAACTACAATATTTTAAAAGAAGGAATTTCCAAATTCCAAGTATTTTTTATTTATGCAAACGGAACGATTATCCTGATGAAATTCCAATAATACCCTTCCCGCCCTGGAAAATCCCCTGCCCCATCCCACGTAAATCGTAATATCGCGGTCCCCCAGGGGCATTCAAACAGCCTCAAAATTACCGAAAGCGACACGACACTCTGCGATGTTTTAAATTCCCAATGTCCAGAGAGTCTTGTCATCTCCGAACGTATCTTAACCTCTGTCCCTTTTCGTCATCTCACTCACTTTCTCTCTCTCTCTCTAGATTTTATCCTCTCTCTCACAGCTAACGTATTTCTGTCTCTGCCAATGCTAATAAAAAATAAAATAAAACACACACAAAACAATAACCCATAAACCCAGCGACGAGGTTTTCTAAGCTGAGAGAAGAAAAAGAAACCAAAGAGTCTCAGAGGGAGAAACAAGGAAATCACACACCACTATAACAAGAACAAGTCTTTGAAGAGATTGGACCAAAGGGTCAAGTGGGCCATTTTCAGTTTTTTTTCTTCCTTCGTTCAGTTTTCTTGTTGAGGTTAACTAAGGAAACTTCACAAGAAGCTTCATTAAGTCATTAACCCGTTTTTTTTTTTTTTTCATTGGTTGTTCTTATCTATTTGCTATTGGTTGTTGCTGTTTCCGTTTCCGTATTCTCTCTTTTATATTGATGAGGAAACAGAAACAGAATCAAAAACTCATTAATACAAACTTTTGGTGCTACCCGTTTGAAGGTAAAATATAAAGTCGGTGATTTTCTAATCTTTTTAACGCGTTTTCGGTGGAAACACGTTTTTATGACCATTTTGCTGACTAAAATATTAACTTGGTTGTAAGTTTTCATCTTTTGCCTTTCGGGTGTTTTTGTTTTATGTTTGTGTTTTGGAGGAAAAAAATAAACTATATTTATTATTTTTAAAGGTTTTTCTTAACTGGTGGTGGTGTTTGGTTTTGCAGGTTTTCAAGTTTGCGCTTGAAGAAGCAAGATATGTTAAATTTGAGTTGTTCTGTTTTGTCTCTGTTTTCGTGAGATTTACGTTTCATTATGAGAAGTTAACACAAACTAGTTCTCTCCTAGTTCCTCGGAAGATTTTTTAAGGTACAATTAAATGAAATCTCTTGGTATGTCTAATCAATGGTGAAGCCATGAATGTTTGGTTGTGATTTTTTCTTAATTTTATTAATTACTCTAATATTTCTGGGTTTTGACTTGCTTAGTGTTTATATAGAACAACATCATCCATCAATAATAAAAAGGACTTATTGTTGTAGCCATTGGTGGGAAGCATAAAAAAGTAGTGATTTTGATTGCCAGAAGCATAAAGATGTTTTGTTTTAGCGTTTTTTTTTATTAGTGGTTGTTGATGGCATGATTAATGCAAGGTTTCTGGCAACAATAACGGATTTTGTTTGTTATGGACTGTGGGAGGAGGTTGGCATGTTTTTGGATGAAAAAAGGAACTGGTTTAACGTCTTTGAGGCCCCATGGTCTAGTGTTGTGCTTTCTTAAGGTAACATGTCTTGTGACTGGTGGATTTTGAAAGCACCAAAGATTCTAATCATGTGTTGTTTTGACTTCTTCAATATATAGTCATGTGAATGTATGTGGTAGTGGATGTTGAAATGACAGTAGTGGGGGTTAAGGAGAATCAATGGCAGTGAAAAATGTTGCTTATTCCTGTATAGTGATTTTTTGTTTTTTTACCTTTCAGTTACACAATTTCAGTATTGTGATTTTAGAGTGTGTTTGGAAACAAGTTAACTCCAACTTAAACGGACGCATTAGTCAGCGAAGGGGTGTTCTTGCTTCTTCTGTTTTGTGTCTTAGAAAGTGTAAATGTCCGTTTTCTAGCTCCAAACGGCAAACCAAGCACACACTTAGTCATGGGGAAGATTAAAATGTTTGGAAGATGAATGAGTCTTTGAAGTACAGTCATCAGTGTTTGTATTTCTATTAGATTTAATTAATTGCATTTGTTTGTTTCATTGAATATATGAACCACAACTGGTGGGTTCTTAATTTCATTTGGAATGTAATATGGCCCTTCTAGGCATAGGTAAAGATAGGTATCTCTTTTACCATGTAGTGATTGGATGATGCCTAATGGGGTTGATACGTTTTTTCTCCTTGTCATCATAGTGAATTTAGAAGTTCCATGTCAGAAATTCACTTTGATATGGGACCTATATTGCAGACACATGGGCAACTACAGAGTTACTGCTAGGCCTGATCTGTTACTTGTTGAATATGAGGAACTCAGGGAATCCTAGGGGTTACGAATCAGACGAGTATAATTTTTTATCAACAGAAACAAAACTATTTGTCAGTTTTTTAAATGGTTACTGAAAAATTTGCAATTAAAATATTATTTAGCATTATGTAATGATTGTCCAACAAAAGTAATGATTGTCAGTTTTTGGATTTAACTATTCATTTGAGGTTATGGATTTATTGTTGACTGAATTTGCCTTTGTAAAACATGGGAAGTGAATAGGATTAGTGTGGATCACAATTATAATCATTATTGCTTTCATAATTAATCAATACTGAAGATACTCTAACTATTAATCTGATCACTTTATAAAGAAGTGCTGATTAATTTGACTGATGGGCCAATTCTCTTATGCTCTTTGAAGCGAAATTTGAGGAAACTAAACAAGGCTGGATAAACTTGTAAAATCACAATTAAATATGTAGAAATAATGGCCCTGTGTTTTTGGCTGCTTAGTTGGTGTTAAATTTGGGCTTGTAGCTTTGCTTTTTCTATTATGAAATTTTTTCTTTTTTAAAGAATATAGTGTTCAAATTCTTAATTTGGTTCCATTACTGTTTTTACTTGATAAATAAAACCATGGTTTCATTTATATTCACGTTGCTAATTGCCACCTTGGACAAGATGCCTAGTATTACGTGGATATACTTTAACTTAATGAATTTCAATGCATCTTTTGATCACGTCCTTCATTCTTTATTCTTTAGGGTCCTTGTCTTCTAAATATGGTTAATTAGAAGTGGCTTTTTGCCGTCTTTGAAAGTTGGCAAACAAGAAACTTTTATAGATGTAGAACAAAATGAAAAATTCCAGCCTTCATTAAAGGCCTCGATCTGAGCATTAAAGCATATTGCTTTTTTCTTTTTCTAAACACACTCATGATTATCACCATTGTTATGACTTTATTGCCCTTGTTTGTCTTTTTAAACACTTGAACACTTCACTATTTTCACCTTCATTTGCAATATTGTAATGTTTCTGCAGATGGAATCTGTTAAGCCATCAGCAGTGACACCAAGCAAGAGCAAATTGGCTCGCACATTTGCCAAAGTTCTTCATGTTAGAGCAGTGACTGGAATTGCACCAGTTGAAGGACTAAATAATGTTAAAGTTGATGCAGATCTCAACAACGAAGCAAATATGTGTAAGAGTACAATAAACAAAGAAGATGAAGAGCTTCAGGAAAGAAAGGCCACAGAAGCTTTGCTTGCAAAAACTTTTGCTAGCATTTCAACTGTTAAAGCTTCATATGCTCAGCTACAGAATGCTCAATCTCCTTATGATCCTGATGGAATTCAAGCTGCTGATCAATTGATAGTCTCAGAGTTTAAGACCTTGTCTGAGCTAAAGCAATGTTACTTCAAAAAACAATTTGATTCTCTACCAGATAGAGCAATTCTTGCAGCTAAAGTAAAGGAGCTACAAAGTGTCAACAAAACCTTTGAGATCACAGGGAAGAAGTTAGAATCTCAGGCGCGGCTCAAGGAATCCGAGATTATATTTCTCCAAGAAAAACTAGAGGAAGCTAAAGAGCACAACAGGTCAATTGAGAAGAAGTTAAATCAAAGTGGATCATTGTCAGGTCTTGATAATCTCCATATGTCAGGACTAAGTCCTAGCCATTTTGTTACTGTTCTTCGCCACACGGTTAGGTCCCTTCGGAGCTTTGTAAAGTTGTTAGTGAACGAAATGAGATCTGCTGGTTGGGACATTGATGCTTCAGTCAATGCCATTATTGAGCAGAATGTGGTATACAGGAAAGAAGATCACAAGTGTTTTGCAATTGAGTCCTTTGTGTGCAGGGAGATGTTTGACTCATTCAACTTCCCCAACTTCTCCCTACCTAATGAGTCTCTACCAGATAGGAACAAGCGGCAAGTGTTCTTTGGGAGGTTCAATGAGCTAAAATCTGTGAAAGCAAAGGAGTTTCTTGCAGGAAAGCCAAGGTCACCATTTGCAAAATTTTGCAGGATCAAGTACTTGAGGCTTGTCCATCCCAAGATGGAGGCATCATTCTTTGGTAACCTGAATCAGAGAAATCTGCTGAATGCTGGAGAGTTTCCTGACACTAACTTCTTCACCTCATTTGCTGCTATGGCTAAGAGGGTTTGGCTCCTACACTGCTTGGCATTTTCCTTTGAGCCTCAAGCCTCAATCTTTCAAGTGGGGAAGGGGTGTAGATTTTCTGATGTGTACATGGAGAGTGTGAATGAAAATGATGAAGAAATGCCAGTGGAATCTGAGCCACAAGTTGCTTTCACTGTGGTTCCAGGGTTTAGGATTGGTAAAACTGTTATACAGTGCCAAGTTTACCTCTCACAGCACCAAGGCAAAATAAAAAATTTCACATCCACAAAGCGAAGGTAGGAGTAGCTAGCAGCAGCAAAACTGGTGTTTTTGATCAGTGACTGGCCCCACCATGCAATATGTTGTTGAAGTGGAAGCCAATGTTTTGAGTTGAACTTTTGGGAGGGACATGGCTTGTGCAGTGCATGGCTGTGCTTGTGGGGACTCACCCTCTGCCATGGATCAATGGGGCATTTTCTTGTCCATTTGTATTTTGGCCATTCTGAAAAGGAAGCGCGTGAACCTTTGCATTGGGAAGTGCCCTTTTATTCAGAATGTTTTCTTTTTCTTTATTTATTATGCAGTTTAATCAAATGCTTGCCCCCAAATTTTGTTGATATTAGGCCGGTGGCAGGGATGGTCTAGCTGGAATGCAAATGCATCTTTACCAGACATTGCATATGTTATGTACATAATAATGTTGGTGTTAATTTCATTATGCTCTTTTTAATTTTTTTTTTCTTTTGTTCTGCTACTTCCATCTCTGACCTCCTTACTAATTTTTTGGGCTAAATTATCTTTGCCTTATGTGCTTTAAAAAATAGTTCCCCCCCCTAGACGTGAAAATAAATTTTATAACAATGGTAACTAGCATTTATCTTTCTCGCAACATGTTTGGGATAAGATTAAGAAAAAAAATTGATTTGAAGTTCTTTTGTACAATTTTAAATTATGATTTCTTAATATAACTTAAATTAAAACTACAGGTGTAAATTCACTATGGTTGTACAAGTGGTGAGATTTTAAATAGTTTCTTTAAGTTCAAACATTACTATATCTTATAAAAAAAAAACTATATATATACATGTAGAAAACTATATCCTTGTAGAAAATTCTTAAAATATAACTCAGTTGTGCTAATAACATTTACGAAGCATCATTCTCCTTACTGATTTTTGTTAGGTGTTTAGGTTAATTTTTTATAATGATGATTAGAAAAATGGTCTAATTAAAAACTAAATGTAAAAGATATTTGTTTAGTCTTTATACTCATAATAATTTTTTAGTTTTTCTTGTTTAAAATATCTCATTAATTATTAAAATTATAATTTTTTTTAAACTCTTAGTCCTTATCATTAATTTTAAATCTTTTAAAATTGTTATAAAATTGAAACTGTTTAAATTTATTTTGTAATAGTTTTAAAGTATTTGAATGTAACTGTCTAACAATTTTAAATAATAAGGACTAAAATTAAAAAATTACAATTATATAAATTAAAATAAAATGTTTTAAATTAAAAGAACTAAAAATAAAAGTTGTTGTGATTTTAGAGAAAAACAATTAGACCTTATTTTTTAAGGTTTATTATTTTTTTAATCTCTAAATTTTTTTGAATTTTGAATTTTTACTTTTTTAATTGACAAATGTTCTCTAACTTTTTTTTGGTTTTAGTTTTATTTTTTTTATTTTTAGTGATTTTAAAGAGTAAAAAAATAAGGAAAAAAGTTTAGAGATTAAAATTAGTGAAAAAAGGTTTGAGAACTAAAATTAAAAATTATAAAAAATAATGGGAATAAAAAATAGTAATTTTTTTTTATCGTTGTTTGTTTAGCCTTGGATGCCTTTACAACTTAACAGAAGATATATTTTTGAAAGGGACAAAGAAGAGACACTATTGCTTAATTAACTATTCAAATTAACTTTTGGATAATACACGAGGACATTAACTAGATTTTCAGAAGATTTTATACACTCGTTTAATTTTTCAATATTTAAAGTAAGCATTAATTGTCCTTCAACATATAATATATTTGTAAATAATAATGTTAGCTTTAAATAAATAATTATTTTGCATTATATATAACCAAATTAAACTAAAAATATTTAATGGAGTAAGTTAATTTCCTGATATCGTTCAATTACGAATGGAGCGTTTACTCTCTTTTACTCTTGCTATGGAATGCTCTTTGGTTGCGTGTGAACTTGAAAAATCTCAGTTTTATTATTTTATTTGATCATTGAAAAATTGATACTGCACCATATGCTTTATTCTTTGTCTCATTTATTATTCATTTTTTTATGTGAATATATCCCAATGCGAATATTGAGCTTGTAACACTTCAATTTATTGGAATAGTTATATATATATATATATATATATGGTACGAAGTATATTTGGCTCCTGAATGAATTGAAAGATAATTAGGTTTGGTCCCACACGATACCAACTTTATTCAATGAGGTCGGTGATAAAGGGGCACGTAAAGACAATATTTGTAAACCTTAATTATACCTTTAGTTTCTTTTATGTTTACTTTAGTTTATGTGTAATTTTAGTTTATTATTTATATTTAGTCACGTTAAGTTTTTCTAATTTATTAAATTTTCATTTAAATTTCATCTAATAAAATATAATAGCAATATAATATACATTGACCCGGATAGATTTACAATATATAATTTAAATAAAAAATAATCAGATTATAATTTTGATACAATTTAGTTTTTTTATTATTTTAAATACTTTCTACATTTTGTATTAATTTATGCAAATCAATAATATGTTATATTTCTACAATAAGAAACTTAATCAATTAAAATTTTTGAATATTAAATGTGAACAATAAAAATTAAAGAAATTAAAATCAAACATAAAAAGATAAGGATTGAAAATATAATTAAAATTTTCTAAAAAGGGTTTCATGTCTCATAAAGAAGGTTGTGATTCATGCTAGATTTGTATTGTATCTCACTGAATCACATCCACCGTTACAAATATTTAATAACAGAACTGATGAAGTAGGTTGGTTTGTGGTTCATGTGGTATATGTATGTGGAAAGTGTCATACAGAGTTTGCGTAATATCAGTGATGTTTCAGATTCTTTAAAGAAAAAAGATACCATTTTTTTTTCAGAAAATAATTGTGGGTCAATTTTTGTTTGCCGTTTTGATCACGCTTAGGAGCAAAGTTTAGATTTAAGTAATTTTCACAATAAATATGGAGGTAGGTGATTTCCTTTAAAGGTGAAGGGTACAAGAGCATCATTGTGATCGAGTGAAGACTCTGACTAAAGGATTCGATTTTTATTTTTATGTGACAGGACAAACTTTGTGACAATAATGACATGATGAATGTAGGCCAATAATGTAAGTAGATAGAGGAGGGTTGATACTTGCAAGTACCAATTAGTGCAAAGCATCATTTTTCAACTCTATAATTGAGTTTAAGAAACTTATTTGTAAAAATAATATTACGAGGGCACCTTTGATAAAAACAAGTTTGTTATTTTATTTTTGAAAATTATAATTTAGTAAATATGAATCTTGATGATAATAATTATTAAAAATAATTAAAATTTATCTGGTTGATTATAAATATTTATTTATAAAAATAACATGATATTTTGTTAAAAAAATTAACTATTTATTACATTAAATGATATTTTTATGATACTAAAGAAAAGTTCACCTTGAAAAAAAATTTAGATTCTCATTCCTCTGAAGCATCTCAAAGTTTGTTAATGTGCGGTTAATGCTTAGTATAAGTATTAAGAAATAAACAGTTTATTATGCATTTAAATTATTTAAAATGATAATTTTAATTTAATATTTTTAAAAAATATTTCTAATTTTTATTATTAGATAAAATTATGTAAATTATATTTAATAGTGTGAAATGTGAATCTCACTTCTTATTCAAAGAATTATATAAAAATTTACAATTGTAAAGTGTATATGGAGAATTTTTTCTTAAGAAATACGGAATATGTTAAGAAGTGTATTTTGACTTTTTATTTTATTTTTGTTATTAATTCCTGGATAGCTCGAAGTACACGTTAACACAGGTCAATAATATAAGATATCAAATAATTGAAATAAATTATTGATAAGGGAGGCAATTGGTTCAATATAATACTAATGGCTTCAAGAAATATGAGATGCCTTCCTCTAAAGAATTTTAGAAGTTTAAGAAACATAATTGGCTTAAATTCGAAGCTAGTTTTCAATTGATAATTATAGCTATTGGATAAGGGATTTTATGTCAGGTTTAATTAAGGTTATGTTTATCTAACTTGTTTTGGGTTTTAAATTATTTTAAAAATAAAAGGTCTAAAAATAATATAAAAGTTATTTGACAGTTAGGATATTCTTAATTTAAAATTGATGTTCAATTTTTTAATTTTTGACAATTTTTTTATATAACTAAGTTAAGTTAGATATAGTGGTTATCAAAATTATTTTGTGCAGAAGTGGATATAATAGATGAATTAAATCGAACTGTTGTAGAATTAAATTGAAATTTAAAAATAGTTTGGTTAAGTTGAACTAAACTTTATATTAATTTAAGAAAATCAAACTAAATTGCACAAGAGTTTAAGCAAACTGAATTAAATTATTCTTGAACTACTTAAATTATTTTGAATTGTCCAAATTATTTGAATTATTTTTAATAAAAATCTTATTTTAAAGTATATTTTTTACATTTTTCAACCTCATAAGTTATAATTCAATTTTA
>JAMLFT010008095.1:0-14069 GCA_026544285.1 Pachyrhizus erosus | reverse complement strand
TATAAAAAAAAATTAAATGATATCAATATAATTTATATTAATTATTATATCATTTAATAACTTTATATAATATGCGAATTTGATCAATCTAACCATTAAATTATAATTATAAATTATGCTGATTATTTTATCAAATTTTATAAAAATTAAACTTCAATAAAATTATAAAATGATTCATAATTTAGTACATTATAAAAGTATATATTATGTTAATTTTTTATATATATGAATAAAGAATAAAATGATTTTTAATTAATATAAAATTTAGTAATTATGATCTATACAAAAAAACTTTTAATCTAATGATAAATTTTGAAAGAAAATTACATAATTAAAAGTTATTGATAATATAATAATTAGTATAAGTTATACTAATATCATTAATGATTTTTGGATTAATTTACTTTTCATCTTCATCATTCATTTTTTTAAAATTCAATAGTTAAAACCCTAAACTCTAAAATTAGTCAATCATCACAATCATTAAATTTCAAGAATTTTTTACCTCTCCTATATATTTTTTAAAATGTATTAAAATATAAATTATTTGATCATTTTCTTAAAATTTGACATAAATAATAAAATTAATATATAATTATAATTTAACGATTGAATAAATCAAATTTATATGTTATATAAAATTATTAAATAGTGTAACTATTAATGTAAATTATATTAATATTATTTAATTTTTCTTGTATGATTTATTCACTGATTCAACTAATGATCCATTAATTCAATATTCTCACCAAGTTTATGACTAATCCAATTTCGATAACAATGTCAGTTATGTTTAAGTTGATTTGGTTCGTTTGTGAATGATACAGGTCCAAAATGTTTTACCTCGCTTTTTTGGTGTAAACAAATCCTACATTATGGTCTTCTATGTCATCCACTGCTACTTGTTCCATATATACTTTTCAAGATCACTAAATCAATTTTCATCTTGCCAAATAAATTCTCAAACATCCATTCATCTCATTGCCATTCCATTGACTTTCAGTCCGGATTACTGTACGTAATATCCGTTCTGACTTGCATTTCTATTTCACACTTTCTTCCGTTTTCTTCATTTCAAGCTCAAGCTGCTTGCAGTTTTCTTCGTGGGCTTTGTTGAACATTCTGGTAAAGTTGAGAAAAGTTGCGATAACTGAAGAAAAACCTTACAAGAATTAGCAGGCAAGAGGGAACCATTATTTAGTAGTTCCATATATTAGGACTGTTAGAAATGATTCGCAGTTTGTCTTTTTCCAACAACTAGCTTGTATGACTTCCATATTGGTATATCTGACACTGACACAGATTATCAACATAAAGTCAGGCAAATTGGAAAAAGGGGTGGAAAAGGACACCAAAACAGTAATTATAGTAGACTCAACAAAGTGATCATTTCCCTGCTTCAGATTGGAAGTGGAAAGAATAGTCTCACTTGAAACTGACATCATCATTAAAATTAGTTTTTGAGGTATCATGTTTGCCTTCCAATTCAACAAGACCTAAGGATAAGAATAAAACTTCAAAATATTTGGGAGCCAAAATGAAAAAAGTTTTTTCCTTCGACAAGCAAAACGTGACTCGAAAGTTGGGTCAATAGATACTTGTAATTAAGAAAAACAGCAATGCACAAATTTAACATGTTTGGTCCTACATGCCTGCATCCATAGATGAAAATATTGATTGAATGATCATACCAATTATAAGCAATAAGTGTTTTTATTGGCAAAGCTACAACCCATCTGTCAGTGCAGCTTTTTATGTACCAAAATGCAAGCCCCTTACAACGGTAACTCAACTTCTTCTCTTTCATTTTCATAACTCAAACTTATTCATTTCTATTATTTATTATCCATAAGAATTTGCTTTGAGAAGCAACCAGTCCCAGACTCTCCTAACTAATGAGGATTTTCTTATTATTGACTTACCGTTAAAAGAAACTAAATTATTTTACTATTAATTACAACTTAAAAGCAGGAAACTAGGATAATTACCAAAACTGGAATTTGGGTACAACAAAACGCGGATAAAGCTACTAAAAAGAAAATTATATTTAAAAAGCCACACACCTTGCTCAAAAAGGCAGCGAGATGGATCTTCACCAAAATAAATAATCAAAGCATCTACGTTTTTGCCTTGTAAGCATAGGATTTTCCATGTAAAGCATAGCCTGTAATGGTTAATAAAGATTATAAAATATATCCTCAATGGTCTACCGTGACAGAATGTAGTGAAGACAATGAAGAGACTTTGGCCTTAGCAGAACAGAGGTAATCTTTCAACTTCTGAAAAAATAATTAATAATGTAAAACTTTCTTCTATGACAATAAAAAAAATTTCAAAGATTATTATATAAATTAAGTGTATGAGAACATCATATATCAGCAAATGCTAAAGATTCATGTTTATATGCTAGTGACATTCAGATATAACCATTTTATAAGGTGAAAGCATTTTCAGTTTTCCAATTATTTAGTCTCATTAGCATGGGGACTCAACAGAAGTCCTTCTTCACTGAACTTCCTTTTTCTTCCAGAGCACATGATTAACAAAACACCATCGGCCATGAATTTCACTCTTCCGGCAGCCACATGGAAGAGAGTAGGACATGGAAAGAAAAAGTTCATTACTATATGGGGCAACATTTGTTACAGAACTCATGCCCTTGTCCAATTAAAGTAGAGATATCATGAATTACTGTTGGATAATATTTTGTGGAAATACAAAATTTGAAGGGAAAATGAACAAGAAAATACATTACTGATGGCTGAATTCCTTGGAAAGGCATGATGCCATACCTTGCAGAAAGTTTCTGATATATGTCCATCATTTTCAGAGGTGGATCGTTCATGTTCAACTTTCTTTAATCCTTTCCTTATATCTTGCATCTCCTCTGCCAGAAACTTCAATTGGATCTGGATCATAATCATACATGTCTAGGCTAGGAAATATACTATGTCCATCAACATAGTGAAATGAAGAGTTTTGGAAGAAGTCTAGAACCTTTGCTGCTGGCTCGAGGTTAGCAAGATCTTTGGAAAAATCTAAAACTTCTGGTAATTTATCTGCCAGAACCTATGAATAAGCATTATATAAAACATTACCGCACATTTATTGTGTAAACTTTTCCAAATTGAAATGAAGTAAAAGTTATCCTATAGATTATCCTAAATTAACTTCAGAATGGACAAGCATAACACAGATGACAATTTTTTAAAATAAAAATAGAGGAAAGGAGAAAAGAAATCAACAAAGAATAAATAATAGCATGTACCTTACAAAGGTAATTCATGATGGTTATCTTCTTCTCCCGTGCACGTGTCTCAGTGAGTTTAAGAAGACTACCCAGTTTGAATCCAACAGCAGAGCCTAAAAGAAGATTGGAAAACATAAACATATCACAACCATCAGATTAAAGATCAATACTGAATAGGGTCAACATTATGTGTAGATGCGGTACAATTTGAAGTCACTTGCATTGTAAAAATTACATGAAATTGATAATGGAAAAGAATGATGAAGGCATGGATTAAGATAATGTTGCCCATAGCTCTATAAATCACACATTAGGGACATGATGAGAAAAGATATCATTTCCTTATTTCCATTGCTTTCTTATTTTCATGTAGTTTCCTTCTTTTCCTGATTATAACCCCTAAACTTCAAGGATTGATTGAGTGCTCATTATAAATAAGTGTATCAATCATTCAGTAATATACAAGAGGAAGTTATTCTTCCGATATCCAGAAGGTGTTTAGAGCTAGGTCTTGAGAAAACCCTAGTTTTCCCTAACTCCTACTCAACTTTTGTCAATAAGGCTAATTGTCAATGCCACATTAGTAACTATCCACCACAAATTGCTTTAGAGACCACTAGAATCCTTGCCACATTGGAGTAGTGTTTTGACCTAGTTTATGCTATTGTTTTGTGCTTTTGCCACTTTTTCAGCACTATTCAGTATTTCCTGTTTTTATCATGTGATTTCATTGTTGATCAGGTTGTTTTTATCCCTTATGGTATTTTCTTCTTAGAACTTGGGTTTTGGGCTTAACTTAACATTTCAAATCCAACTTGTAAGATGAGGATTACTCCCACCACTCATACTTTAATTTGATTATATTACTAGTTGATGTAGAAATAAATCACCATCCTTGAGGTTTCAACTAAGGCGGGCTAAGGTGAACTTCAATTAAGGCGGGCTCATGCACCTGAAGTCCATTCAGCAAAGAACAAATGAAAGCAGGTAAGCCAAAAATCTGCCATATAGATATGGTGGATGGTGTGGCAGCCAATGGCAGAAGCCATGGTGGACAAAAAATAATAATATATAGAAAAAACTGAAAAAAAAATGGCATAAATATATTAAAAACAGAATAATGACAAACTTAAATTCTTAACATCCATCAAAGTGTCATAATCATGATTGTCATCACATAAAGTCATAAATATAGTTCATAAAAACACTAACAAAAAGAACAAATAGCACCTAACAAAGAGTCATTACTAAAGACACAATGACATAATGCAATACTAATCATCATCCTCATCCTTAATCCCCTCCTCTAACCCAATATAATCATGCTCCTTGTTCTCCATATCTTTCAACTTCTTCTCCTTCTAACATTTCCAAATTAACATTTGGCAATTCTTCCTCTTCCTCACTAATATCTTCCAAAGCATCTTCAACTTGAATATGTTTTTCCTTCCTAGTTGAAGAAGCCCCTCTTTTGCCTCTTTGAGATAATGTTCCCTCTTGCCCCTCTCCACTTGCAAGTTGCTTCCTTTTGTTACCCCTAGTATATATTCTAGGCTCTTCAATTCCTAAAGCCCACCATAAACATCTCTCTAAGTAAGTGCATCATCTCCCTCATAAACCCTCTCTACTTTCAACTTCATCATCATCTCCATCCATCTCTCCAACTAGCCATTCATTACATTCATCAATTTCATTAAGGCTAATTGGATCAATTTCATCCCTAAGGTTGTATCTTTGGTAGAGTGCTTGATTATATTTGAGAAAGACCAAGTCATGCAATCTTTTATGCTCAAGTTTGTTCCTTTTCTTAGTATGAATCTACAACATTGAGATGAAAACTTAAGGAATAATTATAAGAAAAATATGAAATTGATTATTCGCTTTAAAAAACAAATTGTTTAATTTCTCAAAGACACTCCAATTTTGTTCACAATTGGATGCACTACAAATCAAACCTAAGATCCTTATAGCTAGTTGTTGTAAATTGGGAGTATCTGTTGAAAAGGGTAAACTTGGATTGAAAATTAATTCAAGTCAGAATCTTTCTTGATCTCTAGGATATTTTTACCCTTGATTTTCTATGATTTTATTATTTTTTTTTCTTACCAATTTTTTAGAGATTCAATTTCTTAGAATAGTTCCTAAATTGACTCCTAGATATTGTATATATTTGTACTCAATTTGTCAATGAGAAGAGCATAACCAATTTCTTTCCTAGACCTCTTTTGTTCTCACGATATCACAAGCTCTTGGTTTGTAACAGACAAATATGAAAGTAAAAAAATCCTAATTTTTTTCAACCTTTCCAAAAATCTATTAAAGCTTTCAAGTCTCACTATCATCTAGCAAGATGTCTGAACCAACCCAACCTTCATCCACCTTGGATATCAATCAATCACTTCAGATCACCCAACACAAATTGAATGAGGGATCAAACTTTCACGAATGGTTTCAATCTATTTGTTAGTGATTCGAGGGAAAGGAAAAGTTGGATACCTAACTAGCCAAATTCCTACTCTAAAACCAGGTGATGTAGGGTACCAGGCATGGTTAATCAATTCAATGGAGCCTTGCATAAGGTGAATTTACCTAGTTTACTAGATTACTATTATGTTGTGCATTAAATGCATGACTCATTTTTACGTTTTTGTGTTATAAGTATTAAGCTACTTTTGATAAAGCTCGGTAGTCCTTTGATTTGGAAGTATGTTTATCTTCATCATGCCCATTTTCATTAAATGCTCATTTGCATATTTACATTAGAACAATAACAGTATAGTAATTATCCTAGGCATTTGAAGTACAAAGACGGACTAGACTTAAGTAAACATGTAAGTAAAAAAAATAAGATTGATGTTGCTTAAAGACGTAAGTTGATTTAGGACATATTTTGAAGACATAAGTCTAGGACGTATAACTTTTGTGAAAGCTCGTAGGATGTATATTAAACGAAAAAGTCAACTGAACGTATCCAATGTTTTTAGCGCTTAGGACGTTTAGCATTTTTACTTATGATTTTTGTATTTAAGTCAAAGAAATACTACCTTTCCATTGTTTAAGATGTATTCTTGTCAACATACTCATTAAACCATTAATATTCATCAAATTATAATACTTTTTGTTATCATCAAAACTATAAATTTTTTAGGGGTCCGATGATGTTCATCCATATTTTTTGTTCTGACAATCTCATCATCTTTACTTTCAAAGAAAGATGGACAAAATGATTGGATTGTTGACACTAGTGCATCAAACCATATGACAAGATTAAATACAGTCTTCTTAAATTATGAAAGATGTAATGATGAGATAAAGGTCTTTGTGGCAAATTTTGATACAATAATAGTGATTGGAGTAGGAGATGTCCTCAGTCAAGGATTATATTTAATATCAATCTTTTATGTTCCTAGTTTAAAATATAATCTTCTTTTTGTTATCAAGTTAACTAAAGATCAAAATTGTAAAGCAATTTTTCTTTTTTGTGATAATTGTGTTTTCAAGATCCATCTTTGGAGAAGATGATTGGCAATTGTGAGGAAAGACGTGATATCTACTATCTTACTAATTCTTCTCCAAGACGAAATTCACATACTTCTCTTTTAGCTTCTCGTTTGTCAAATTCAGATTTAATTTTATGGCATAAACATTTAGAACATCCTAGTTTTCCATATCTAAAACATTTGTATCCAAACTTATTTCTCAATAAAGATCCTTCTTTTTTCAAGTGTGAATCATGTATTCTTGCAAACCAGTCAAAAAAAAATATTCTTGTCATATTTACAATTCTTCAAAACCTTTCTACTTGGTTCATAGTGATATATGGGACCAGCATGAAATGTTGATCTAACGAGGAAGAGATGGTTCATCACCTTTATAGATGACCATACTTGTGTAACTTGGGTTTTTCTTTTAAAAAACAAATATGATGTTAGATGTGTATTTCAATAGTTTCACAAAATGTTAAACAATGTGTTTCAGAGCAATATTCACATACTCTGCACAAATAACAGAGGGGAGTATTTCTCTCAAATTCTAGGCAACTATCTCAGTGAGAATGACATATTTCACCAAAGTTCATACAGATCAACTCCGCAACAAAATGGAGTTGCAAAACGAAAAAACCGACATCTTTTAGAGGTAGTTAGATCTCTAATAATTGTTGGTGTTGTTCCTCATCATATTTGAGGTGAGTTTGTGTTAACTTATGTCTATTTACTTAATAGACTTTCATCTAAGCTCCTAAAGGCTTTCCTTCATATACGGTTAATTAATTCTCTCCCACCAAAAATGTTTGGAGATTTAGTCTTTGTTCATAATCTCAGTCCTATTTGGGGAAGACTTGATCCAAAGGCCATTAAATGTATTTTCTTAGGATACTCTCCCACTCAAAAAGGGTATAAGTGTTACAACCCTATTACAAAAAAATTCTATGTATTATATGATGTGACATTTCTGAAAGATCAGCCATTTTATTCACATGATTCTCTGAAGGGGGAGAACTCTAATGTAGAGAGTCATTGGGATCCTTCAATCTCTCTTCCTGTCTCCCTGTCTCACTCTCCTATGTCCTTTGAGTCTTCACTGTCAAGTCTGGTAGAAGCTAGCTTAGGTTAAGGGGGAGAATTAATCCAACAAGGCAAACTCATTGTGTGCTCAAGGAGGCCCCGTAATACTCAGCAAATCCGGTCATCAGAACCTATGACAAGTCCAAAACAAGAATCTCAAAGAGGCACCGTTACAATAGATGATCTGGATGTTCCCTTTGCAATTAGAAAAGGGGCAAGATCTTGCACTTAATACCCAATTCCAAACCATATCTCATATTGTCACTTATCTAATAGTTACAAGACTTTTGCATCTCAACTTGATAATGTGGAAATTCCAACAAACATACATGATGCCTTAAGAGATGCAAAATGGAAAGGTGCAATTTTGGAAGAAATGACAACATTGCATGACAAAAGGTGATGTCCTGATTGAGAGCACTAAAATAATGTCTTAAGACTATTTTTTATTAAACTGTAATATTCAAAAAATAATTTGATATTAAATTACAAATTTCAAAAACTAATTTACTATTAAGTTGTATCACAGTATATAAGTGTTACACTTTTTACACATACTTTTTTAGACTAATTAAGAATTTTCATTCCTCCAAGAAAAAGAAAGAAAGAAATTGTCACTGGTTTACACTATGAGAGACCAAAATGTTCGTAATCCCGGGGATTTTCTCCTCTCAGGCGTAGGGTACAACAATTTTGGATTCCCATTCTCATAAAAAGGATCGCATCCATAAACTCTCAACCTGAGAACGACGCTATCCAAGCTTATGGCCCCCTTCAACGGAACCGAGTCCAAATCCAACGCCCCGTTCCGCGTGGCAACGTAACAAGGAATCTGATTCACCGCCGTCAACGGCTGCAAAAGCTGACGTGGCGCCTGTTCGTAAACCATACCTAAAGCCCGTTGAACGCCGTCGTTTCGTTGAGTTGCGCGCCGAAACAGCAATTAAAAACTAAGTTAGAGAAAATGTGGCAATGTTGATGAATAATAATTAAGACATGAAGCAACAGAAAATTTATGCAATGAAATGAAGGAGAAGGAAAGTGTCAGAGATTTCGAACAAGAGGGGTCTTTATTTTTTGATTAATTAAAAATAATAATAATAATAAATTAGCATATATCATTTTCTAGAGAATAGGAGGAAATTGAATTAAGGCAAAATGTAACGTGTCAGTGTGGCACAATGAATCAATGAATGAATTAAAGGACTTTCGCTGTTTCGGGATTTGTTCTGAGTGGAACGAATTTCTATGATGGTTGATGGATGATCTTGGTAAGTTTGTTTGGATCTTAGTCTTTCATTAACTATTTTTTATGATAAAATAATTGTAAACAGGGAAAATCATGAGTTTAATTCACAGGCACTATCAATATTAGCCAAGCTAAATCATTCTAATTTTTTTAGCATAATATTAGTATAAAGTTTTCGCTAATAAAAAAAAGTAATGACAATAACGTATGTAATAAGATAAGTATTTTTATTTTAATGTAATTTATTATTTTATATTTAAAATTTAAATTATTTTAAATATCACTTTTAGGTAAGAGTCACAATGATTTTTTACTGACTATTTTAGTTTGGACTAATGTTACTTTTCACGTATTCAGATAATCAAAATTAAGAAATTATATTTGATGTAGTTAGAGGACTAATTGAGATTATGTTTCACGTAACACTTTTTATTTTTAGTTAATTAAATTATATTTTAATCATTCAGTATTTTATTACTTTTAGTTAATTAAATTAATTTTCTAACTATTTAGTATTTTATTTTAAAAAACTAGATAAGAGTCTCAAATTTTAATCTTCATAGTTATATTTATAATAATGAGTACAAAGGTTAGATCTTTAATATTTTATGCTAATTGAAACCTAAAATAGAGATAATAAAATAATTTGTACAAAATTATTGATTCATTCTTATAAAGAAAGTGATATAATGTAATAAGTCATGAATATGCTTAAAATAATAAATAATAATTTTAATTTTTTTAATTAATTGAGACATTTTTTTGTAAAAAAATGAAAATTATTAAAACGAATTAGGTCCCTAAAATTACAGAAAAATAATTAAGTTTTAGTATATGTAACAATTAGTATTTTAGCAATTTGTTTAGTAAATTGTCTCTCAATCTTCTATTTCTAGATGACTCTTTCATTCATTTATATGTTTCATATAATTATTTGTAAGTATTATGTAAATATAAATATTTTTGTTGTGTATATAATATTTTGAAGAATAAAGAAAATGATCAAAATGTATTCAACAAAACTCATATCTCAAAAGTCAGTCTCTAATTAACATTAGTTTGTTTGATCAGAATATAAATATTTAGAATTTACATCTAATATATGATAGAATGTTATAAAAGAATATAAGTATATTGTGTTATTAGTAAATTAAATTACTAGTTAGTAAAAAAAATTAATACAACATTAAATGTTTGTTTAATAATTTTACCAACGGACAAAAATAGAAAACTATTGTGAGAGACAATAGATATCTAAAAAATGTTGTCTAAAATAGAATATGACTTTGAATATAAAGTAGAAACTTGCTTTAAGAAATAAAATCTTCCTATAATTTCTTATTTTCAAAAAGTCTTTTTTATAATTTTTATTTTTGTAAAAAAAAACACTCAAACATCTAGCATATTTAAAAGTTTGAATCATAAGCATTAGTTATATCCATATGATATAGACATTAAGAGTTATCTAAGTTTATATCTTTTATATACCTACCTGTGATGTTAAATCAAAAGTGACTTATAAAAGAATATTTGTTGTTGTAACTTAAAAATATTATAAAATATTATTTATTGTAAAACCAAAAGTGACTTCATAAAAGAATATTTATATATCTTTGATATAGTAAAACATTGTATTTTGTCAAAAATTAGATGTAGTTTCGACAGTGAATTAATATAAAATTTTTAGTGTTCTCTTATTATTTTCTATTTTATTACTAACTAAAAAAATTATTTTTTTTATTAAAAATAATTTGACAATTCATCTTTTTATTCTAAAAATATTTCTTTTTGTCTTTGGTTATAAAGAACAAACAGTTTTGTTGCTTGTTTTCAACAAAAGTTTTCAAAAATTTTGAAAACACAGTTTAACCCCTTTCTTGCTTTTCGTATTTGCTTCACAAAAATGATTTTTTTTTTATTAGAGAATGAAAATGATGTTGAACACTACAAAAAGCTTAATAAAGAATTTTATAACTAAAAATATTTTAAAAAATAATTAATGAGTCTATTTAAATTAAAATATTTTATTTTATGATAAAAGTATAAAAAAAATTGAAAATTTTAATTTAAAAAATGATTTATTAGCTAATTAATTTAAATTTTGAAAATAAATTAAGACTCACAAAAATATATATTAAAACGTTGTATAACTAGTTTGACCCAAACTCATTCCAAAAATCTATCCAATTTTCCTTTTAAAAACTATTAAAAGCTATTTTTGTTATCTAATAATTATAAAAAAAATAAAAATATATTTTATGGTCAATTGACCTGAAGTCCATGAAATTTTAGGCAGATGAAAAAAAAAAGTCCCAAAATCTAATGTTAATAATTTAAAGTACAAAAAAATAAATCTACCTCTTGACTACTCTATTATTGCACCATCTTCACCATCTCCTTGCTGAAACTTTAACTAAAATTCAACTTCTTGCATTTTTTTTTCTCACTTTAACCATCGTTAAAAATATTGGTATGTTAAAATAATTATAGTTTGCCACCTTGAACTCCATTTCTTCGCACAAAAATATTGGGATTAAATGTCTCAATAGGTTGATGTTGGTAGACTTTTTCCTAATCCTGTTTATTTTATGTTAATTTATATTTAAAGACCCTACTTGTTTTATTATCTGGATTAAGTTTTGTTATTTTTATTATTATCTTGCCTCGTTTACTTAATATTTTATTGAGTTTAATTTATGCCATTTAATTTATTATCTTCTTATTCTATTTAGTTTATGCCTATATTTAATTTTTTAATTATTGGCTTGTTATTTAATTTATGTCTTGTTTTTTATTTCTAGGATTATATTTTGTTTAGTACGTTGTCTTATTTAAATCTTAACATTTAAACTTTCATTAAACCTATCTAATTGATTTATGCTTCAAAGATTTTTTTTGATTTATTAAGTGCTATTGTAATCAATTGATTTAATTGTTATAAAATTTCATGATGCTGGGCTTAAGATAGGAGGGCGTTAGGCACTTAGATTTAAATGAGATGAGTTTTTTTTTTAATAAATTTTATTTCTTAAAAACTAATTAATTAAAATTATTTTGAGTAATTATAAATTAGGTCAAATTCATGGTTTCAACAACCAAAATCCAACAACTAATTTAAAGAATAATAAATTTGATTAAGTTTAACTCAAACACTAAAAAAAACTCAATCTAAAATGTTTAGATTGAGTTGGGACAATTAAGTTCATGAGTACTTTTATTCATGAACACTCATACAACAATTCATGCAATAGTTTGTATTATATAAAAAAATATTTTTTATTTTTAGTCTTTAAATTTTTTTTATTTGCTTTTACTTTTTGAAAGATCTAAGATTTTTTTTTAGTCAATGTTGTCAAATAATAATGTTGACACTAATGACGATAACATTTTATTGATTTGTCATATCATCAAAAAAATTGATAAAATAATTATATATAATTTTTTTATTAAGTTATATTTTAAAATATTTTATAATTAATTTAACATTATCAATTATTTTAAATATATAAAAACTAAATAATATAATTTACAGAAAAAAAATTACACATAACTATATTATAAAACTCTTTGATAGTCGATATTATTATCACATCATTATGTAATATTATTATTTGATAATAAAAATAAAAATAAAAAATTTAATTTTTTAAAAAATTAAATAAAAAAATCTTTGAAAGACTAAAATAAAACTTTATTTTATGGAGATAAAAATTTTATTTTTAAAAAGTACATTCAACTTCAGTTACTTTGTACCTTTAGTGTGTTTTTATTTGTGTCACAGCAACTCTCAACATAAATTAAAGTGAACATGGTAGTGCTTGTATAATACGCGACACCATTCGGTTACGCAGGACCATATTTAATGTGCTTAAAAATATAAAATTCATCAACGTTCAATTAATTAAACAATGAGTGAATTGTTGTAACTTTGAAAACATTTTAGTCTTAGTGTAGAAATTTCAGTCCTCCCTTTTAATATATATATATAAATGTATGAAACACATAGAAAGGCAACAGTTTAAACCCTAGATAATAATTCTAAAGCCAATATCTTCCGTTATGATACGAGTAACGAAACATCGATGAGAACATAGAAAATCACATTGATCATTGAACTCTTGGTACTAACAATAAAAAAGAATTTAAAAGTAAAATATCATTGCTGATATCTAAGAATTTAGGTGATCCTTTTTATTTTTTTTATTTATAAAACTTGAATTCAAAATTTTATATAAAATATTTGAATTTAATTTCACCGTGACTAACAAGTTTATTTTTTGATAATCTCTGACTAACAAGTTATTGATAACTAAAATAGCATATAATTTATAGTAAACACATATATATCTGCAATCACTGGAGAACTTGCATGAAAAATTAATTTAATAACCAGTAACTCTTAATTTATTTTTCTGATGTCATATAGTTATACATTTATATCTGATCAGTTATGAAGAGGGTTTGGTCCATTAGGAACTAGCCGCTGAAGACCATCTTGAATTTTGTTGGACTTACTAATCTTCCTTGGGTTCAAAGAAGAGAGAATAGCAGAATAACTCAGTATAAACATGAACAAAACCTTTCTATCTGAACGCTTTTTCATTTCCACGTTGGTGTCAAAACGAGAGGTTGAATAGTTCGTTAAAGATAGCAGAACGATGAGAAGTAGAAAAATGGCTGAGAATTTTGGAACTTTCATAATTGTGATGGACGATTAATTGGAGCTAGAAATTGATTATGAATTAATATGTTGGCATAGTAGAAGTCAATTGCATTTTGATGTGTCTATAAATATACTTTGGCAATGGTGACAACACTGCGTGAGAAGCACATCTTCTGACACATGTCTACCACTTGTCAAAAACTTGACTTTTGCTGAGATAATTTTGCCCATACTTTTTATTTTGCTTTTTAATTTATTAATTTTTAATAATATTTTATGTAAGACTTAAATATAAATTGATCTTAAAAAATAGTGTGTTTCAAGTTTCGATTTTTGGATTTT
>JAMLFT010008094.1:0-14069 GCA_026544285.1 Pachyrhizus erosus | reverse complement strand
TAAAAGTTAATGTTATTTTTATTTATTATTATAAATTATATATACAATTTATTTTTTAATATTATATTATTTATTTAAATATTTTAATATTAATGGATAACGAATATCTATAAATACAAATATTATGATATTTATATTTATTTCGTTATCAAATAGTAAAAATACTCGTACCTGTTATATGTAAATATCCGTTTAAAATATACATTAACTGTTAGTATTAAACTGATATAATCTAACAAAAATCTCAATATTTGCTATGAGAGTATTTCACCAGAAAACTACAGCAGAAGAGGGGCTAAAGAAATTTAATTGGGGTTATTGTGTATAACGAGTGTGCTCTATGCTTGCAGGTCAAGTAGAACCAAAAGTTTAATTATGTTCTTCAAATGTTCCTTTTGAAATTATTTTCAACACAGTAATGCAGCGAATAGGTATGATATTTTATTTCTTAGATTTCATAGCATGGAAACAGCTGTTCGTAATTGGTAGAAGGAAGAAAACTCCGCCATATTGTATATAAGAGTTGTTTCTTTTTGCACTTTTATATATTTTATTCAAACACTGAAAGGTCCTTAATACACAAGTCGTATTGGATTTTTTTTTTTAGATTATTTTTTAATAGTAGGCAAAAGGTATGCCCTCATAAATTTTCCTGTACAGTATTTCTTGGTAGTAATACCAAACTCATCGTTCTTTAAAATACTACAACTATACCTATAATTATATATATTATAAAAGAACACAAAATTAAGTTAAAATTATTATTAAACTTTAGATATGAGTTTATTTGTTCTACATTACAAGATCATAGTTATGTTTATATTCATTATTTCACATAATTTTTTAATCAAAGAATTTGTAACTAGAGTTTGTAATAAAATTTTCTAAAATTGCTAATTAAAATATGATTTTAATTTTAAAATCTTGTCTGTACAAAAATTTAAGATTTCTTTCAAAAAAGAAAATTTAAGTTTTATATAACAAGTAATTAAAACATATTTTAAATACAACTTCTTAACTTATTTTATAATTTCATCCAATGCACCTCTTAATAGGGGCGGGGTGTGAAAACCATATTACCCTTTAAAATTTAATTATTACACATTCATTATAGAGTTGAAATACTGTTTAGCTTCTGTAGCTATGGAATTGTGATTATTAGATGTAAAGTATAATGTTTAAAAAATAGGAGTTGACAGTGACATATTACACTGACTGATTGTTTTGGAAGCACTCAAAGTAATGAAGGAATGAAGCACAAAAAGGGTCAAATTGGTCATAGAAATTAGGATTTAAGAGACAAGTTCTTCTGTGATGATGGATGGACATAACATAATTGACACCAAGAATCATTCAAAGGACGGACAGGGAAAGGAATATGTCAAATAAAGGTCATCACTATCTAACGCTAATTGCAGCCCAATGAGTCCCTTCGCAAACTGACAACAATTTCATTCACTTTTCTCTACTACCACATAGATGCCACAATCACTCTAACTTTGACTATTGACTCACATCACATACCCTGGTTATTTTATTTTGTTAAAGGTTAGTTATAATATATGGACATGTGTTATTTTTTGTATTTATTTATTTTTATCCTTTTCTCTTTTTAAGTATTTACT
Organism: Pachyrhizus erosus; assembly: GCA_026544285.1. Taxonomy (NCBI): domain Eukaryota; kingdom Viridiplantae; phylum Streptophyta; class Magnoliopsida; order Fabales; family Fabaceae; genus Pachyrhizus; species Pachyrhizus erosus. The sequence goes on along the minus strand of JAMLFT010008094.1, from coordinate 12,444 downwards.
AACATGTAAATGTTTATGAATCATTTTGCTTTTAACAAGGTGATTTCGATTTTAAAGAGAGGTGAATATAGGTCATTTTCAGTTGGAAATAATTTTGAGGTACGAAGCTTAACCTAACCAACATTTTTTGTCAAGAGAACCTAACAAACTTATGATAATTTTTAGGTTGAGTTAGGTTAAATTATCAAATTTAATATTAAAATAAAAAATGTAAAATGTTTAATTTTACCTAAGTAATTTAATAAATAGAAAGATCTCAAAAACTAAATAAAAAAATAATCAAATAAATATAGAGAATGATAATCAATGACATAACTCACTTCTTAATTTTCTTTGTGATTTGTTTTTGTTTCATATCTTGTAAAATTTTGTAAAATATCTCAGTTACTAATATTTTCCACATTTACTTGGAATTGCTTCTTAGTTTCCCCCCTAAAAAGTTGTAATATTTTTCTTATTTACTTAAAATTATTTTTAATTTTCATATTTTCTAAAAATTTCTTCATTTATTTGTGATTATTCCTTAGTTTACATATTTTCAATATATTGTTATTTGTTTCTTTTTTTAGGATTATTTCTAGCTTCCCTTTTTTTATGGCATTTTGTGTTTTGACTCCTCATTTTCTCAAAATTATTCCTTAGTTTTCATATTTTCTAAAGAAAAACTTTATTTAATTAGGATTATTCTATAACTTGTTTCATCATTTATTTAGAATTATTTTGTGACTTAATTTTTTATTTACTAAGAACTATTTATTAGACTATGTTTAATAAAACTAGTTGATAAGTTAGTTAAAAAGTTGAAAACTTATAAACTAACTGATTAAATTGAAAGTAATTAGTTGATAAGTTAATTAATAAATATAAAATGACACAAATAAATATAATTAATTATTAGGAGAGAGGTTTGATGGAATGAAAAGGAGTCATAGGGACTTTAGTGAAAGAATAAAAAATATAGAGAGAAAGAGGCATCATAAATCACCTCATTCTTCTCAAGGAAGTAATGAAGGATATGAGGGAAATCAGACGTATAGAGAGAGGAGAATTAGGGATCATGTTGATAGATGTGAAATGTCAAGTTGGAAGCCCTTTTAAAAAAGGGAAAATCCACCTTCAAGGGTCAAATCTAGTTTTATTAAATGTTTAATATGTGAGAGAAGATGACACATTATATATCAATGCCCAAATTGGGAGATAGAAAAAAAAGAGATATGCAAAAAGAGTGAAAAGAGCAAAAATATAGAAGAATGTGAAAAAGAAGAAAAAGAAAGAGAGGAGAGAATGAAAGAAAAATATGAGAGAAAAGGAAATCATTGAAAAAGAAAATGAAAAAGATAGACCAAAGGGTAAAGAAAAATGTGAGTATTCTTGTTTTTATTCTAACCATTTTATTGATTGTGAAGATTTTCTTTTGAAGGAAATTGAAGAAGAGCTTCCAAAGGATGAATGCAAAGCCTTATATTCTAATCCCTTTTTTTAAAGTGATGATCCTCTTGTGAAAGAAAGTGAAAAGAAATCCTCAAAGATAGAATACAATATTCTAATTTATTCTTCTACATTGGTTTGTGAACTTAATTCTTCTTGTAATTTTGATTGTATGGCTAAGACAATTTGGTGAATAAGTGCAGACATATGAGGACCAATGCAACCGTAGAGAGAATAAAATTTTATCATACATCATCTCCAGACCTTGTGATTTAATTAATGTGTATCATGTCTTAATCCAAAATGCTTGTGAATTGCATGTTGCTTTTGGCATGCATGATATTATTTTAGGTAATGGTGCCAAGTCCATGAGATTTAAGATTAATGCACATCATTTGGAATTGTATAATCTTGATGAACCATCCTCTATATGTGTTATTGTTTATGGGAAAATTGAAAATGATGAGTTGTATAGGCATGAAAAACATATGTTTGAAAGATGTTACACTTTGAGTGCCTAACTCTTTATTGTATGACTCATTGACTAGAGGAACTCATGATGAGTGTGTAATGTTGCATGAAAATTTTTTTTGGGACCACATGGAACACTTAAGTGTAAGGAAAGAAAGTTTGAAAATAAAAATGAAAAATTCAAAATTATAACTGTAGGTATTCCTAATTACTATGTCATGAACTTGATTTTAATAATGTTTCTTGGTTTCTTGAAGTTTGTATTTGATTCGAGAGGATTGATGTGTAGGCATGTGAATAATAGAAGCTTTTCCCTTTGAAGGGATTTAAGTCTCATTAGAAGTAGGATCTTTATTTTTACATTACAAGTTTATAATTGTGTTTTTCTTTATGTAGGAATAAAAGAATTAAATTCAAGGGTGAATTTTTTTTCAAGAATGAGAGAATGATAGATGTTTACAAAGGGCCAAAAAAAATCTAATACTTGTTGTCTTGTGTTAAATTGTAAAACAAGCTTTCTTGTGTTAACATGTACAACTAAAACATGTTCTCTTGTCTTGATTATGATGACACAAGAAGAGGATGATAGAGGTCTATCCATGATCAAGACCAAGAGAAACATGAAAAGGATGGAGAACAGAAACTTCAAGAGATTGAAGAAAAAAAGAAAGATTAAGAGGTTCAATTTGAATATCCAAGTACAAGATTAAGGGAGTAAGGCTTACAAGAAGCATTCCATCAAATGAATATATGCATGTGAAAGGAAATTTTAAATTAAGTATATAGAAAATAATAAGATAAGAATATGTACATATATACATATTAAAATTAATTAAGATAAATATAAAACTTATAAAAATATATTGGGGATAGAAAATGAGAAGGAATAAGAGATGAAAATATAATTGAATTTTCTGGATTTTAGAATGATTAAAAATATGTAAAATAATAAATATATATATATATTAAACTAATTAAGATAAATATAAAATTTATAAAAAAAATATGTGTGTTAATAATAGAAAAATGTGAGTAAATAGAGAAAAATACAAATGAATTTATAAGATTTTTATAATAGTTAAAATCTAAAAAAGTATTGATTATATAATAATATATGTAAATAAGTCAAAAGGCAAAAGAAATCTGAAAAGGTAGCTAGGACTTGAACCCAAGTCCATGGGAAGAGGTAGCAAATGCACTACCATTTGAACTATTAATCCAATGTGATATAAGGCACACATTTGATATATATACTATAATAATAAGGAGAAGAAATAAAATAGGATGTAAGTTGGAAAATAAGAGAAAAGTTAGACTCGAACTTGCACACCTGAGGAAAGGGAGAGAAGGCAGCGCGCTCAGTCACTGGACCGCTAGGCCTATCCACATTTAATATAGAAAACAAAATGCATTTAATATATGTTAAAAATATAGAAACCGCCATGGAAGTAGCTAACGAAGCTCCTTCTTCATCGAGCCTCCTTCACCTGCAACTAGCCTTCCAAGTAGTTTGCTACCCTACGAACTATGTAGCCACGTTCGCCTATATCATACAAAGAAAATAAACAAAAAATGTGGTAGAAGAATGCTATATAACAAAATGATTCATGGAAGAAGATATGAAACAGGGAGAAGAAATCGTTAAAGTCTCTGTTAGCATTGAGTATAACCTTCCTTTTTCTTCACAAACCAATTCGAATGTGAGATAGCTACATTCCTGTTCCAAAATTGACAAAGAATAGAGGAGGAGATGTAGAAATGAAGGTTCACCATAAAACTTGTTTTAGCTTGCCAAAAATTGAAAACCAGGTAAGAGGAGTCCTTGTTCTTTGATTTTTTTTCCTCTACTAATCCATTTCTAAAGATGCTAATTCCATATTGAACCTCTAAATTAATGAAAACAATAATGAATGGTTGGATTCAAATTTTTTATTTCTCCTCCGTCAGCCATGGCTATCAATTTGTTAATTCATATAATAAGCAATTTTCGTTAAAGAATTTGAATTAAATTTTGATTAGTTACAAGAATTATGGTTATTGACGGAACGAATTGAGAAATTTGCATTATTTTTTGATGATACTGTAAGTATTTGAATAAGTGTTGAGAATATGAATTCGAATTTTTGCTTAACTATGATGAGTTAATGGCTGACAAACCAAAATTACGAGTCAAGTAGTTGGATATAGACAGAGGATGAAAGATTAGGAACATAGGAGAAGAAGGGAAGTATGGGAGGAGAAGAATAAGTGGCAGAGAGGGAGAGAAAGAGAGAGAGAAATAAAGAGAGAAGGAGAGAGACGAAGAGAAAGAGGAAGAGAAAGAGAAGGAGAAGGAGAGAGAGAAAGAAAAAAAGAGAGGGAGGGAGAGAAAATTTAATAATAATAATAATAGTAATAAAAAATATAATAATAAATAGGAAAATTTGTCAACATTAGATGATAAATAATTTTTCTATTTTTCTCTAAATTCTTGTCTCTAATAATCTCTTTTTCTTTTACTTAATACCTTATTATAAACACTTTATATAGTACAAGTGTATAAAATTTGTATGAAAAGACAAATGAGCTCATTATTCTTTACTATATGCTTATTACTCTTTATTATAGAAATGACCTCTAAAAATTTATTAGGACTAATTGTTTGCCTCTACTAAGGAATTGTGTGAGATAAGTTCTATGATGGTTGTCTCTTAGAGACAAAATTTGAACAAAAAAACCCTAGGATAGAGGATAAGCCGCAACTTATGAGAATCATAAGTCTCAGTAATAGTAAATGATTCTTCATATATGAAGCATTGTGGACAGAGGTAAAAATAAAGAAATATTTGACTCTACACCATATTGGTCAGACACTTGATGTGAAATGAATTGATTGAGGAGATGTATCCTCAAAGATTGCAATAAATACTAGGAGAATTGGTTGTCAAGAACATTGGAGGTAGTTGTCGATTAATATAATAAATATACGTGTGCAAATTAAGATTGGAAGTACTGCATGGGTTGACTACATAATATACCTAAGAAATATATGTAGACTTGATTGAGTCCTTAGGGGTGGATAAGGTGTCAAGTTGTGAGTGGCTCAAATATAGAGGGACTTATGAAACCAGCTTGGCATCCCTAACAAAGCTGAACATTATCATGATTGGTTGAGAGTGTCCGAATCGATTTACCAGATAGCGTATGACTCTCGATTGTCACCTAAAAATGCAAAATAAGACAATATTATGACGTATAGTGTAAGTCCTCTTAGTTATAGAAAAAAAAAGTTGGAGGCAATGATGGGCCCTATTACAAATAGCAATCATGAGTAGGCACGACACAGTGAAATGAGAGTATACGATAAGAAATAGATGTTCCCATAATTGTATGTGTGATTAAGAATAGATGGTTCACTACTAGAACCCCACTTTTCAGATACCGATGGCAAACGAGTTTCACCTCTTGTTTCATTTAACGATCATATCTCTAAAAGGGAGATGGACACACGATCCCTTATTTGAAGATGATGCATTTGTAAGCTACATGAGATTTAACTTCTTATCCCAAGACATTATACCTCATGGTCAATACTCACATATAGACCTACCCATCATTATGACTTAAATCTTGCCACCCAAATATGCAAGAATTTCACTTGATGTACCAACAACCCCTAAACGCACTCAACCCTTGCCAAATCCAATCCCACCTGCAGACTCAGCTCCGAATGATGTATGTGTTAAAAACTACAATATTACTTTTTATCTAACTGACTGTTCTTCCTAATGTAAATTGTTAATGCATGATGTATGTTTGGTATTGAGGGGAATATTGACTTGGTTTCGAAAAATACATAACCTTTTATTTTATACTCTTAATGGTAAAAAATTTATTAAACAAAATTGTTTTCTAATTTAGGATAACTTCAAAATAAATTGAGAATATAAAAGGGTGTTACACTAAACCTCAATGTCTCAACCTATTAGAGTCATAAGACAACTTGTAATAAAAGACAAGAGTTAAATGCATATGCCTCTTCTCTAGCATCATCCTCATGATCCAGCTAAACTTCAACTACAAAGTGGCATTTGGCCTAAACACAAACACAACAAAGAAGAAAAGGGAGTGAAATACATCTCATATCATGCTTATAATATGAAATCAACTCAAGGATAACACATACATACACATAAGTCATATCACATTCACTAGTTCAACACACAAGTTTAGATTTTTGTGTAATGCAAAGCATGCCAACTTATTTTCAATGCATGTTGTATTAGTCAAAACACACATGGAAGAAGCTTGGGAAGACACACAATTGATGAATTTTAACACCATGAGTAATTTGATACACTTTCAACCAAGATGAAACCATCAGTAGCATGTCAAGGTTACCTAGTTTTGCAAGTTCACTTTAACCCATGGGATTAACAACGCCTCTAAGGCTAAAACTTCACATGAACTTATTCATGGTCTCCTTAGTTAGGCTCAACAACTTTGATCACATCATGATACACGAGACATATATGAAACACATGGCTTTTCATAGACTTTTATCACATGGTGGACCCTACCTCACATAGATTAGGACTACATATTTTTCGTTTCACAACATTACCATGGCATTAATTCATTAATAATTCATACATCTTATAACAAGGTCACATGTCAACACATCATACATATCTAGGTATAGAGTCACATGTTATACACATCATAAAGACCCCCTTAAGGTGTAGACACAACATCTAAGGTTATACTAATCCTATCTAGTTGACATATACCTTATGTGAAAGTTATCAAGATTGCCTTCAACTCCTATGTTGACCTTGAGATATGATTCAAATGTTTATTATGTTTAAAACTTATATGAAAACATGAAGCCATTGCTTAAACCTAACAATGCCACCTTTGCTCACTAATTAAATTACATCTTATGTTAAAGACCTTATTTTTAGGTGATTTGAATGTCATTTGTTGGTTAGCATCTAGGGTTTTAAGTTGTATACAAACCATTAAGCATAATTTCATTCATATTGAGAAGTTCACACCCAAGAGCTCATGATAAACACACCTAAAATTTTTGATAGAAAATCGTATGATCATGGGATCATCTTTCACTTGTAAGGTTATGATAAACAAGGCTCCGCCTCTTTGTTAAACCCCTAATAGCTTTATTGTCATGGCTTCCACTTTTGCCACCATCAAATGCTCTAAATGTGCTTGAAGTTATCAGATTTGAAGGCCAAATTCACAAAACAACTTGAAAAAGAGCATGAGTGGAGATTCTAGAGGCCACAATTAAAGTTATCAAATCTCATGCCTCGTAGTGCTATTGTGCATGTATTTCCTATTCATTGTCATGAGACTTTTGGCCATTTCTCAAACCCTAAATTTTTGGTAAAAAATTTTGTGAAAATTGGTGAAAACTTGTTTCTCAATTATTTCTTCTAGCAAAAGTATCATGTTTCTTTAATTTCTTAATTAAATGAAGATTATGGACAGATATATTTGTAAATTATTAAAGTTTTAATATTAGGTTATGCAATAATAAGCAACAAGAAAGGTCCTATTATTTTTTTGTTTATGCTTTATATTTTTCTAAAATTAATTTTGGATGTGGATATAGATGTTCACACAAAACAAACTACTTAAAAGTCAACATGTGGAAAGGCTCTTAGGAAGCAACTTGCAATCAAGGTTTGTTCTAAAATCACAATAGTAATACTTATTCTTATTGGTTCATTTTTGGGGGGCTTAACTTTTATTTGATAGCTTGAATGCTTGATGCACATAAGTTTGCAACAACTACTAGTGGTTTAAGAAAGCCACATCGTTATTTCCCTAGTACTATTGCTCCTCAATGAGTATTTTGGGTTTTAATTTGTTTTGTGTTATTTTTATGTGGCTAATTATGGTCTCTACTAATATATTTGCTTCTTAATATAATGAGATTAGGAAAAACTACAAAAATATAAATCTTATAATAAATAAACTCCTTTTATAAAAGTTGGTTCATGAAATAGATTAGGACTTCAAGGAATTGATGTTATAATTGTTGTTTAATCTTTTGTGATTAGACGTTAACGTTTGACAAGGAACTTTGCTATGTGTTTAAAATCCAACAAATTCACCAGTTCACACAAGTAATAAAGAGTAAGTATAAGTATCATCTTCATAAGAATTTTCACAATAAATGGGTAAACACAAAAATTGTAGTAGACAAAAAAGTTGGTATTGAGATTTGCCAAACACATGGAATGTGAAAATTGGGTTATCACAAATGGTTGAAATTATTAGGGTTTAATTGTATCAAATCATCTTATCATACAAATACTAACATTCTTATTCATTTAGATCTTATTATCACCAACCCATTAAATTATTCTAGCTTTAATTCCTCAAGTGAAAGAACCTAAGTCCCTTGACTCTACTTCCAACTCCTTGATTTTTATTGTCAAGTGAACAGCGTTAAGATTAAGGGACCAATGTTTTTTACCCTATCCCTAGGGATAAAAATTATTGGTTGTCCTCTTTTGTTCACAATTCAATTGAATATCCCAATTACAACTAAACATATAGAATCATGCAATCAATTTATCAGGCTAGAAACAAGTATTAAGCATAGAATAAGAATAATAACAATCCTTTATTGAATAATAAAAAGTGAAATTACATGAAAGTACATAAGATTACATTAAATCTCAATGATGAATTTAGCTACTTATAGCTATGAGGGAAGGAAATTTTAATGAAAAGATAGCTAGATATGAATCATCAAGCATGGAAGCTACCACCAACTTTCTCATGCCTATACATTCCAATGAACAAGGTTCAAAATATACTTTTTGAGCATTATGTAAATTTTTATATCACCAAGGCCTTCAATGTGGGCTTTCTCAAATAACCTCACTTAAGCTAGTATAGTAGCAAAATATGTTCACCTTATAGAAGCTCACTTAAGTAGGCTCAAATGGTCTTCTTTAAGCGAGGTTAGAAGGTTTCCAAAATCACATCTAGACCCTCGCTCAAGTGGACAAAATTGGCCTCATTTAAGCGAGCTTAGAGAGCACAACTTCATCCAATCATCTAGGTAAGCCTAGCTTAAGCAAGCTGTAAAGGCTTTACTTATGAAAGGTTAGAGGACCTCCAAAACTTAGTCTTCTCATCAACAATAGTGTTTTACAGCTCTCTATGCAATGACCTAATTTCTAATTGATCTATTTTGTAATTTTTATTCACAAGTTATCAAAATTTTATAGATAGAGTTGGAAATTAACTTGTACTCATTGATGGAAATTTTTTTACAATAGTACACATCAAAAGTCTTATCATGTATACATTATAGAAACTGAAATTTAAAACTTCTTTCCTTTATCCATAGTTCGCAGATGGGTCTTCTTCCTTAGAGGACTCTTCCTTTATGAATGGTTTGGTGTTAGTGGGTGCGGAAGTAAAAGATTGACTAGGATTGTTTTGTCGTCTCATTTGTGGGTGTGATGGGAATCCAGGAGGGGAATCTGAGAATCAGGGAGGTACGATTTGAGTTAATATTATGGGGAGGTCTATTTGGCTGAGTGTAGATGTTGAAAAAGCATCAACAAGAAAGAAAGTGAATTAAACATAATTGGTGTAAGTATCCAACTAATATAGGGGGTCTCAAGTACATTGTTTGCAAAGAGGCATTATAGATAAGTGAAACAAGGGATAAAATTCATTAGTCATCTTCTCTTGAAAAATGTAGAATTGTAGGAGTGAGTCACCTATTGGCGTACTTGTGATCGTGTACTCTTAACTTATTGTCTCATGTCCTATTAGTTTGTTACTAGCATATTAGGGTCACTCGCTGCCTCTCACTACTAACTCTTGAGGATTTATGCGAAATATATTATTTAATTTATAATTTGCAATTTGGATGACGATCAGGAGTACATATTCTGATTTGGTACAAGACTCAAATACTCTCCACCAATCTTGGTAATACTCTACAATGTCAGGGTTACCAAGTCAGCTCAATGTGACCCCCTTTTTAGAGTGACCCACAAATTTGGTGTCTATACACCCCCAAGGACTTCCATAATCTGAATACATTCCTCATGTACCTTTTATAGTCAACCCATTTCATTTCTCTAATATTATATCTCATAGGATTTACAATTAATGATTACCTTCTGCTTTCTTCTTGATCAAGTCTTAAGGTACAAGATCCCAAACACATCCACTAATGTGAAATCCCGTCTTATATCAAGCATTCATTCATAATAATATGATTTGGCCAATTTTAATTCATCATTTTGGCTATTTCTAGCCAAATATCATATTGTGGGAGAGGTGTTTAAATTGTAGAGGCTTATCCAACTCTTGATTATTCATTGTCTACTAACCTAGGGTTTTAAGCTTCCTTCTATCAATCAAATGAACTATGATTAGAGGTAAAATTATATATATCAACAATGATAATCTAAAGGAAGTCATAAGAATATTGAAGGTTTAGTTAAAATTCTCAAATTTTATTAAGTTATACAATAAGGGTATTTCAGTCATTTTACTTGTCTTTTATAATTTTTTCTTTCAAAATTTATTTCTAATATATATTTATATACTAAATGATGGTTATCTACTAAGAGGGAATAAGATATTAGAATTTCAGTTTAAGATCAACTTGGGTAATTTTTAATAAAAAAAGGTATTTTGGTTATTTTAACTTCTTTAAAATACACATTTTACATTCAAGACTAAATTCTAAGAGTATAGTACCTATAGAGTCGAGAACATGGTTCAAAATTTTAAAATTTTCAAAAAGAAGGGGTATTTTGGTCATTTTCATAAAATTTTAATTTTTGTAATTTTTTCTTATTTTAGTGTAACATCACTTTACCATAGATCTATTTTTTTAAAATCAACATAAAAACAAAAAAAAAATGAATTTTAAACCCAAGGGTAATTTAGTAATTTTACCTATAAGGGCAAATTGGTCATTTTGACCAATTAATCTTCTTCCTCAAGAACAGTAGATTGGTTTTGGTTCAAAAATTTATTTTGAACTTCCCAGATTCTTAATTGTTGTTGTATACTTTTGAATATTGTTGTTGTATACTTTTGAACATTGTTGTTATACTTTTTCAAAGGGAGTTGTATATTTTTTTAAAGATAATTGTATATTTTTTCAAAGAAAGTTATATAAGAGAAGAGCACTAAGGGAGAGAAATCCCCAATTTCTAAGTTGGTTATTTGCTTCTTAAATTGATTTTATCTCATCAAATTTTGAGACATATACATCTAAAACCACTAATCTTATACTCCAATTCAGTGAAACTTAAGAATTTTTTAACATAGAAAGGGGATAGAACATAAATTCTATTCTTGGTTGATTTTTAAATTTCCTTAACCATGCTAAGGAGTTTTATATTCAAAATAATTCGAATACTACTGTTAAGGCTTAACCAACATAGAATTTTATCAAAAACGTCTCAAACCAATAAAATTGATTCGTTCTAATTTAGAAACTCTGAGAATTCAGGCTCAATTCATTTATGGTGAATTCAACGATCATAGAGTGTAAAAATCTTATGAATTAAAATTAAAATAACCTAGAATGATTCTAGAAATCAAAATTGAATAAACAATAACTCCTTCTACTTGAATTTAGAAATTTTTAATGAGCAATTGCAAATTCTGGTAAGCCTTCCAATTTGCGATTTCTTTACCGTTTCTTCAAATTTTTTTTATAGAATTAAAGCTCATGGTGTTTCGAAGTTGTCTAGATTGAAATGAAGTAAAAAGGGTGAGGATACAAGGAGAATAAAGAAGACGATGGTTGCTAAATTGATGTTCTGAAACTTGGTTTCACAGACATTTATATAGTCATCCCACCGTCCCAAAATATTGTATATTAATCCTAGGGGTGGTAGGGGTAGGCTTGGTGAGTTAGGCAAGCTCAAACCTAGGCTAGGCGGCTACTAGTTATTGAGGAGCTTCGAGGTTGAAGACTAAGCTTCAATGGTGGTGTTGAAGAAAAACAAAAGTGGATATCTATATTTTATTTGGTTAAGTTGCTAGTGATGGACCTAGCAGTCTAACTGCCAACTTTCCTTCCTCTCTTCCTTAAGTGCGCCTAGGGGTTAAAGGTTCAAGCCCTAGCTAACTCCTTTTCTGCCTTTCGCTTTTACTTTCTCATTTATTCCCTCACTAATAGATTTTGTATTTAATAAATTGTTATTATGCTACCTAGAGTGAGTAGCTCAACTGCCTAAGATGCACCTCTCCTTCCTATTCGTCCTGGGTTTGAATCTCTCCGCCATTTTATTTTATTTTATTTTATTTTCTTATTCTTTTTCTTTTTCTATTATTTGTTGTTTTCATTTTAAAATTCTTATTTTTACTTCTAAATTTTTTTAAAATTCCTATAAATCATTTTGTATTTTTCTATACTTGTTCCTATTTTTCTTTGTTAATATTAATTTTATAAATCTCATAAATATTTTTATTTAATTTATTGCATTTATATATTTAATTATAAAATGCAGATTTTTATTCTGAAAATCTAGATTATTATTATTT
>JAMLFT010008093.1:0-14070 GCA_026544285.1 Pachyrhizus erosus | reverse complement strand
TATAACTATATAAATATAAATATTTATCATGTGCAATATACATGCTAAATACTGGTTAAAATTAAAATTTGGTATATTAATAAAGAATAAAAATACATGTAAGATTTAATATGAGATTATGATATTTTATCAATGATAAACAATAACATGAGATTAAATTGAATAAAAATATGATACTTTTTTTTAGATTTATGAAAACTATCTCAGTGGCTTAATGTAAAAAAAATATTTTTAATGAAATTATATATCTATTTTTTATATAATGTATGTTTATATTTTAAAATACTTATACATAAGGTTTTTTTTTTTCCAAAGTCAGAACATGACTAACTAATGTTTAGACAAATGTCATATGTGAAGGAAACACCACACTGCATGCCTTTTATGCTTTCATTCATATTATCCAAGAATGGAGCTATATTAAGTTTTATAAGGGAATCACATATAAAGAATAAATAAACTATACTTTTAAAATTAATATATTAAAACTAATCAATAGGTAAAACACTCATAATGACTTTTATTTATGCAAAATATAAAAAAAAGTTATTATAAAATAAGTAATATACAAGTGTTGTAATATATAATTTTTTTGGGATAACCAATCAATTTATTAGGGTGCAAAATAAGAGTACATATATAGAAATTTATACTATCTAATGGTCACTCCATTCATTAACAAAGAACCACCCTTGATGCTATCAAAATCCTTTGTCACTATTATCATGTAACAAATTTATTTTCCTATCATTCTCCATGTAAACCAAACCATAACTAACATTTTCACAAGTTCACCATGAAAATCAAGTTGTTGGCATGTGTAATTTTGTTTCATTATTATTGTCATTTTTTCTTAACATCCATTACTTTTATTGGTAATATTCATTTTTTTTGTTAAAAGTTGTTCTTTGTTAGGTGTGTGATTTTTGTTAAAGTATAGATGAGTATGAACCTTAATTGATCAAATGATCTAATAAAATCAAACCAAACTAAAGAGAAAAAAATTAGGTCTAGTTCAAAACATTGGTTTAGTCCGTTTTAAAATTACAAATGCAATGACATTAGTTTGGGTATCAAATTTGAGTATGTAAAACCTAAACCAAACTCAAATTATATATTTAAAAGGGTTTTAAGTTTTTTGTATTGTGTAATTCTATAATTTTTATGTTGTATTATTTTATATATAACTTTTGATATTGGTTGTTTGTATTATATTATTTTGTTACAAATTCATATTTGTGTCTATTTTTCTAATTTTTCTCTATTTTTTCATTATTTTAGTGAGTGAATGATGACTCAACTAATCAATTTGAACCAATCCAAATGTAATTAGGTTAATTTGATTTAGGTTTTCAAAGAATTATTGAAAACTTAATCCAACCCAAAGTGATTAATATTAATTTGTTTGAATCTAAATATCTCCTTAACCCAAATTAACCTAACACATGACAATTCTTACCTCAAAGGATAGTTCTATTGTTATTCATCATCAATCTTGCAATAATCAAAATATACCAAATAATGCTATACGCTATTTTAAAAAAACTTGTTACTAAAAACTACCAATAGGGTTAAAAACCTTTTAAAAAAACTCTAAAAATTAACTAAAATAACGTGTTAAACATAGTTTAAAGAAAACTAAAATGTTTGTGGGAATAGTTTTTAAAAATGTTTATAGGGATAACTATCTCCAAATATATGAGCACAAATTTATCCATATATATATATAATTTTTAAAAAATCTTATTTTATATTTAATTTAATTTAATTTATTTATTTTATTAGTTTTTAAAAAAGTTAAAATGAAATAATTATTTTAAAATTTACAACTACATGATACAGGATTGTGATATGTTTGGTTTATGAAAGAAAATAAAAAAATGAAAATAAAGAAAAGGAAAGGAGGGAAAATTATTTTTAGATTATTTGTTAGGAAAAAAAATTAAATAAAAAAAATGAAAATTTTCTTCATTCACTTGGTTGTATAAAAGTGAAAAAAATGAAACTAAAATGAATGAAAAAGAATAAAAAGTAAGATGATTTTTTAGATTATTTGTTAAGAAAGAAAATGAAAAAAAAGATGATTTTTTTGTTAATTTGATTGTATAAAAAGTATAAAAAAATATGTATGTAAAATTACATAAAAATTATAAATTAATTATATTTTTAGTTTTTGAAATTTGAAATGAATATGATTTTAGTTTCTAATTTACCATTTAAGAACTAAAAATAATTTTAAAAATTTATTTTAATCCCTCAAACTTAATACTTAAAAATTAAAAATTTTAAAAATTAAAATGATTTTTTTTTTAAATTTAAATAATTAATTTCAAATTTAAAAAATTAAAAATATAATTAAACCTAAAACACATAAGATTTAGACGAATCCATTTTGATAATAGTATAAAAAATAGAACACAAGATTCTTTTTCTATTCCAAATCCAAAAGAAGTATAAAAGGTCTTTGAAACACTTTTTATACTTTCTCTTTTTTTTTTTTATCTCTTGTTATTAAATAAAGAAAAGAATATTGTTTTTAAACTCTTCCTTCCTTCATTTTTTCTATCTTCTTATTTACTTTTGAAACAAAAGAAGCACCAAGAAGAGAAAAAAAAAAGAAAAAAAAGAAATTCATGAGCAATGAGAAAAGTGTAATAGAATATCAGTCTTGGGAACAACTTTTACTTTAATTAAAAGGAAAGTAAGGAAAATAATATTATAGTAGTAATTAGATATATATCTTGAAGCATGCATACAAGTAATAATAAGGCAAGTTTGTGCGCCTCAGAAAGGAACTATTACCCAATCAAAGCGACAAAAAAGCTACAAACATTCAGGCTCTGCCGCAGTTCCCGCCTACTTTCACTTTAATAATACCAATAATCTTCTTACTTTAATTAAATTCGTATATTTAACCCTACAATACAACTATTGAAACACAATTAACATTAATATTAGACTAAAACACGCCGAAAGAAAGAAATAATTGTCGTCTATTTGATATCGTTTCATAATCCCCAAGCCATTACGCATCATTATAGTCAATTTGATTGTTACAGCTCAACGCAATAGAATGGACAAAACGCAAAGGATTTCATTTTCGTTGATTATGAATTGAACAGTGTTAATCGAGATAAAAAAAAAATAACAACCTATGTAAATTTATTTACATTTTATTTTATCTTATTTGTAAAGAATCTTTACATTTATACATCTGTTTACATATTTTTTTTTTATCATGCACATCTCCTAATTTTCTCGATCAGGAATTAATTTTATTCACGATGCTGATTCCCAAATTTTTTTTACATATGATGAAAATCGAACATCGAATTCTTCACTAAGTAAATGAGGACGGGATATATTCAAAAATAGAATTTTTCATATACTTAAAAAGTCTCAAATTAGGTTAATTTTCAATTATAAAAATATTTTTTTATAAATTTTAATACATAAACTGAGAAAATTTTATTATTTCAAAAAAATGTTTTTAAACCCTCTTAACTTTAATCTAAACATATACTGAGATGAAAAGTGTTTTGATACTTCGGTTGTGGTATTAGACCTAAGAACAGTTATAAAAAAAAAAAATAAGAATTTGAATTGCAACCTAGGAGAAAACTTGATTACAAAATCTTGCTTTCAGAAAAGAAAAACAAAACCTTATTAAACCAGTGATTCCTTAATTAATGAGGAAAAAAAGGAAATTCTTTCTTGATGGCAAAGTAAAAAAACATAAAAGAATAAACAAAAGGGGTCCTAGAAGTTGCTAACGGTAGATGCAGAGCGGAAGAAGCAGAGGAAACACGGAACGTGTTGTGTTTCTCTGAGTTCTGAGTGGACTCAGTTGCGGAGCAATGAGTCAGGAATCGTTTATATATAGCTTCGTGGCTCGTGGGACGATGGTGTTAGCTGAGTACACGGAGTTCACTGGAAATTTTCCTGCCATTGCAGCTCAGTGTCTCCAGAAGCTTCCCTCTTCCAACAACAAGTTCACCTACAACTGTGACCACCACACCTTCAATTTCCTAGTTGAGGATGGTTATGGTAATGTCCCCAGTGACTTGATCCTATGTTTTTATAAATGGTATGTTTTGTGTGAATCAAAGATGAAAGTAGAATTTCAAGTGATGGTTTTTAGGTGCTGGATCTAGTTTTGAGATGGATGTGTCACTTTAAAGGGGTTAAGTGAGCATGAAGCTTTCATATTTTCTTTTTTGGTTTTATTGCCTTTTGATTTAATTTTCCTGATGGGTTTTGTTTGCATTTTTATGGGTTCTTCCCAAATTTTGTGAATTTTTCCTTTTGAGTGCTGAAGTGGAATCAACAAATGAAGGAGAGAAGCAGAGTCTGGGTTGTTAAGTTGAAGTTAAGGTTTGTTAGTCTGCTATAAATGTTTGATCTGCCTTTTGGTGGCATTCATTTTAAAAAAAATTATACATTCATTTTATTTAGGAACTAGGAACACCTGATTTCTATGTCATGGATCTTGTGCCCTTGTCCATAAGCAATTAGGGATCTTGATGGGATATCTGATCATTTTGACTATCCTTTAGAGTAAGTCATGTAACAGATAGGGTTCAAATAACAAGGCCTAATCTTGTGACTGTGAAGTTGTGTAATGTTCCTTATGTTGGGCCTAGGCTACAACAGAAATGTGTAGTCAAATAAGGTCTTTGCACTACTGAAGACTTTGCAAGTTTTACTGGCAATAAAGCCTACTTTTTTTGTGTTTATATAGCTAACAAACAATTCAACCTCTGGGTATGTGTGTGTTTTTAATGGGAATAATGCCTATTTTTGGCCAATTTCTGAGATTAAAAACATTGAGTTGCATTGCAAAAAGTAGTTTAATGCTTTACATATGCGTTTTCTGTAAATTGCAGCTTACTGTGTTGTTGCAAAGGAATCTGTTAGCAAGCAGATCTCTATTGCTTTCCTTGAACGTGTCAAAGCTGATTTTAAGAAAAGATATGGTGGTGGTAAAGCAGATACAGCTATTGCCAAGAGTCTGAACAAGGAGTTTGGGTATATTCATTTTGCTCTAAATCTTTGATGGTGTTTTGGATATCTTAATGCTTGGATAGACAAATTGTATTAAAAGTTAAATCATATGGGTGCACATTTGCAGACCAGTTATGAAAGAGCACATGAAGTATATCATTGATCATGCTGAAGAGATTGTAAAGCTAATAAAAGTGAAGGCTCAAGTTTCAGAAGTTAAGAGTATCATGTTAGAAAATATAGACAAGGTACTGTTTTGTTTAGGAGTAAGACTTGTTTTTTTCTCCTGCTATTCCGTCATTTCCTAGTGAAGTTGTCACCATGTATCCTGGGCTAGCACATAATCAATTAGCAATTTTATGTTCTTCTCTCTTGAAACAAAGTATGAAAGTAGGGGGTAGAGGGATTTGATTCTTTGAGGGTTGCTATGTTTATCTGCAGACTGCTTTATTGCAACTTTTGGCTAGTGTCCAGAAAAGTTCACCATCATTCTCTGTCCCTCTTAATACTTCTCCTGAAAAATTCAAGAAAAGAAAATTTGTAAAACAATGTGAAATACTTGGACATGCAGTATGCTTCTATACTTGCTCCTTCTTCACCCTATTGTTGGTGATGACTTGCAATGACAGTTTAATGTGTATTCTTGTGAATCTTTAGTTATAGAACTATTTGCTATTAGTCATTTGCTGCTGTTTGGGGACAATAAGTTTCATTCCACTATTCAGAACTTTCAGTAACTATATTATAACCTATTAAGTTCCATATAATCATTAAAAGTTTGCCTTGCATTGTTCTGTTTGTAACGAATACTACTATAGCTTACACTTATTTGAACTTGTATTCTATCCAGATGTGTTGATTGCAATGTTTGACAAGATTTATTTTCATTATGTATTTTTCAGGCTATTGATAGAGGAGAAAATCTAACAATTCTTGCTGATAAGACGGAGACATTGCGTTCACAGGTTAGACAATTTATTATTTTTCTTTAACTCATGCTTTCCAACGCTGAGGATTTCCAAATTTTCAGGCTCAAGATTTCAGAAAGCAAGGAACACAAGTCCGGCGGAAGATGTGGTATCAGAACATGAAAATTAAATTGGTTGTTCTGGGAATTTTGTTGTTTTTGGTCTTGGTTATCTGGCTTTCTATTTGTGGTGGATTTGACTGTACAAATTAGCAGTGGTGGAAGATTTCTTGATAGTTTTTCTTTAAAATGATGTATAAGTGGGCAATTTAGCAAGAAAATCAACAGAGAAGGGGGAGTTTGACAATTGGAAAAATTTTCCTACCTTCTTTGGGGTTGATAATGATATATGTTCTTCGAAATTCTTGAATAGAGGGAGAAGGGAATGTATCTGTAGCTGTGTACCATGTGATGGGTTGTTTGATCTACAAACTACAGAATTATAATTCTCTTCCTTTTGATTATACAAAATATGTTACCAACTTAATTTCTGTCAGTTCTGAACAAACTTACTAGATCTTTCCTCCACAAGAAAATAGGATTTCTTTTTGAAATAATTACGTAAGGAAATTTTGACAACGATGTTTATAGGGAGAGTGAAGGAATGAAGGTGGATAATGCAATCAATATGTAGTCTAGGTTATGATTTTATCTAGGGGAAAATGACATAGACCTTGCATGAATGAAACGGGGATTCATAATGATCTCACAAAAATTATTTGTTAGAAAGAAAGATAAAATTAGACAAATGGTGATAACGGGAGTTTATAAATTTTTAAGAAGAATCTTGTATGTGTAAATTAACTTTGACATTATTGTTATACAAATAATGTACCAAGGACTGTTATCAATAAACTCTTTTTAACATATTTTTTATTTAATTAAAATTTATTAAAAATTTTAAATCATGAGAGATGTTCATTAAATAAAAAAGAAGGCACATAAAATATGAAATTTTCTAACTCATTTCGTCCCATAATAAATGTCATCTTAAGTTTTTTTATATAAATTATGAAAAATTAATAGATGGATGAAAGAGTAATAATTTTACAAAATTAACCTTATTATTAATATTACATTGAGGAATTAAAATAATACTTATATAGATTATTAACGGAAAAAAGTAATTAGTATTAATTGAAAAGCTAAAACGAGATTTATTTTAAATTTTTTTTTATGTAACACTTATTATAAGATAGAAGGAGTAAATTTTAATTCATAATTGAAAATATACTTAAAATAATATGTTAGAGAATGTGTTGTTAATATTTTTAAATATATTATTTATAATAAGGTTAACATTTTTCTTGTACAATTTTATTGATTTTTGGTTAGAGACAAAACTTGTATTTTTTAGGTGTTTTTTTATGTCAATTAGGCATGATAACATGATGGATTCAAGGTGAGTTTAACTTTCCTATTCTTGTCCTTACTAAGGATGAAGTGAATTTTGGACTAAATTTAGGAGAGTTAGAGATGGAAATTTTAAAATCAATAGGTTTTGGGATGAGTTTAATAGAATTAGAGACAAAAATTTAAAACCTAATTTCTCTCTATTAGGTTTGAATAAAATTATAACGGATTTCTCTGAGTTTCTAAAAAATAAATTTACTCATATATATTTATTAAAAATTCATATCTTAATTATGCTTTTAGTAAAAAAAATATAATTTCATTGTTTGCTTTATAGTCTTTGTTGAATGTTTTGTTACTAATAAATCAACATCTTATTAAATCAGATTATGTAAATAATATAAGAATTACCTAGAATTAGTACTCACTAATTAGTACCTCAGGTATGATATATGGACTCATGTCTTACTGTTATTATTGTGATAAGATCAACCAACCCCAAACACATTAGATTTGTGTGCAAAGGTTGGCCATATAACCCCCCAAGCACAAAGGCAAGACTTATGGTGACTATCGGCTAATTGACCCCTAAGCATCATAAGATTTGTGTGTAAAGGTTGACCATACGACCCCTCAAGCATGGAGACAAGACTTGTGGTGACAATCAATTAACTGACTTGTAGGCAACTTAAGACTTATGTGTGAAGTCCAACCATATGACCCTCAAGCATGAAGGCAAGACATATGGTGACAGTTGATTAGCCGACCCCCAAGAACATAAGACTTACAAGTGAAGGTCAACTATATGACCCCCTAAGCAAGAAGACAATCTCTTTAATGATAGTTGATCAACTAACCCTAGGCATGTAAGACCTATGTGCAAATGTGAGCCATATGACTTTTAGGAAAATAGGTCTTGTGAGCAAAGATTAGTTATACGACCCCTCGGTCACATAAGGCTCACATGTGAAGGTCAATCGATTATTTAAAATCCTATGACTTTTAGGATTTGCATTAGAGGAGCTATGAACTAGTCACCAGGGAAGCCAATTGTATAAGAGTTTTAGGTGTAAAAAGTGGATTGTTTGGATAAATCAACTTGGCATTACATGTGCGCACACCTTTCAGGCTTTAAGCTTAAGGGAATGTAAACCATTTGTTATTATGGAGATTGGCTATTTAAGATTGATTGGGTATAGAGAGTGAATCATTTGCATATGTTGACTGAGTGTAACAAGCTTATATTTCATTCTATCTCAAAGAATACCAATTGTTTTAAGATGTTGAGCTCCACAAGAAGCTCCCAAATTGACTAGTTAGGAAGAAGTTGACTCTCAAATCAACCTTAGGGCTAATTGAGATCCAACAAGGATAACCAATATATTGACTTAAGTAGACCTTTGACACTTTCTAACGCTTAACAAGATAAGAAAACATTAAATTAAGAGGATATGGTGACATGTTAAGAGGCACACCCCTTCTAACATGTAAAAAAGGAATAACAACATTACCATATATTGTTGTACCTAAACATAGCACCAACAAATACCACACTAAGACACATGGCAAGGAAGAGGTATAATGCGACAACACGTGGCAAAGAAAGGAGGATGGAACCATTAGAGAACACCTTATATAAATGGAGGGATATGGTGCAATCCTCATCCAAGGTTTATGATTAGGCATAGTTGGTGGGATAGTAGATAGAGCTTTTGGGCTTGAAGGTCCATTCCTTTTCTCCCTGTGATGTTCTCCAATGTGAACAAAAGTAAATAGTTCTAACTAGTTTCATGCTCACCCTTAATTAACCTCCTTTATATATTTATGACAAGTGATATCTTTAACCTTTTTGCCTAATATTTGTTTATTAAAAAATACTTTGAATTTGTAGTTGTCGCGATTGTATCATTCGTATATGAACACGAACATAATAATTACTCCATCTTAACACTAATTACGAGTTCCCTTACACAAGTTTAATTGCCCACTACTTTGTCCCTATATTCAAGGGTCGAAGAGAAGTTGATAGGAATAAAAGACTCAACAACTTCATGTCTAGATTTAGACACACTAATTTATTTTTCATTTTTAATCATTGTTATACCCTATATTTAAATTCACTTAATTGTCATTTTTTTGCAGGCAAAGGACATGTATTGAGAGGAAAAGAAACAAAATCATAGCACAAAATATGTCAAGATTCAACCCCAAGTTAACTGTTACTAGGGGAGAAGGTTGCCAAGGGCATCCCTATTTAAAAGCAATTGAAATACTAACCTAAATACCAGTAAGTGTCACACCCAACCTATGCATGATCTTTGGTTTTAAACATATGGAGTAGTAAAAAATAATTGCAAAATTGATAATGAATAACAATAAAACTATCCTTTAAGGTATGAGTTGTCATGAGTTAGGTTAATTCGAGTTAAGGATATATTTAAATTCAAACCAACTAATATTAATCAATTTTGGTTGAATTGAGTTTTCAAAAATTCTTTAAAAACTTGAATCAAATTGATCCAATTACATTTGGGTTGGTTCAAATTGATTAGTTAGGTCATCATTCACTTAATAAAATAATGAAAAAATGGGAAAAAATAGGAAACTAGAGACAAATATGAACTTGTAACAAAATAATGGAAAACAAACGACTAATATAAAAAATTAGATTATAAAATAATACAACATAAAAATGATAGAATTGCACAATACAAAAAAATAAAACTCTTTAAAATATTAATTTAGGTTTATTTAGGTTTTACATGCTCAACTTTGATACCCAAATTGATGTCATTGAATTTGTAATTTTAAAATCTGAGCTAAACAAATGTTTTGAACTAAACCTAAATTTTTCTCTTTAGTTTAGTTTGAGTTGATTGGGTTATTGGATCAATTAAGGTTTGTACCATCTTTAATTTAACAAAAATCACACACTTAGAAAAACACAACTTTTAACAAAAAAAAAAAAAATAGATACTACCAATAAAAATAATGGATGTTAAGAAAAAAAAAATGACAATAATAATGAAACAAAATTACACATGTCCAACAAGTTGATTTTCATGGTGAACATGGTGATGTTGTAGTGATCTTGTGGAAATGCGAGTTGTGGTTTGGTTTACATGGAGAATGAAGACAATCTTGTTACATGGTAGTAATGACAAAAGGTTTTGGTAACATCAAGGACGATTCCTTGTTAGTGATTGGGGGTGGTCATTTGATAGTATAAATTTGTATATATATACTCTTATTTTGCACCCGAATCGATTTACTAGTTTCCTAACAAAATTATATATTATAACACTTGTATAAAACTTATTTTATAATAACTTTTTATTTATATTTTGTATAAATAAAAGTAATTATGAATGCTTTACCTATTAGTTGGTTTTAATATATTAATTTTAAAAGTATATTTTATCTATTTATTATATGTGGTTTCCTTGTAAAACTTAATCTAGCTTCACCCTTGGATAACATGAATGAAGGCGTAGAAGACATATGGTGTGATGTTTCCTTCATGTATGACATTTGTCTAAATAGTGGTTAGTCATGTTATGACTTTGAAAAAAAACCCTCCTTATGTATAAGTATTTTAAAATATAAACATATATTTCATAAAAAATAGACATATAATTTCATTTTTTTTTTTTACATTAAGTCACTAAGATAGTTTTAACAATTCCAAAAAAAAGTATCATAATTTTATCCAATTTACTCTTATGTTATTGTTTATCATTGATAAAATATCATAATCTCATATTAAATTTTACATGTATTTTTATTCTTTATCAACATATCAATTTTTAATTTTAATTAGTATTTAGCATGTGCATTAATATTCTTAAATATATAAATTATATTTATGATAATTAGTTTAAATTGTGATATAAGATTATTTTTAAATTAAAATGGATAAGTGGTTAAGAAAATCTAATATATATAAATGATGGTTATATACCTTTTGGGATTTGCATCCATTTTGAGCTAGAAGAGAGATAGGAAGTGGAAAGAAACAAAATGCAAGATGTAGTAGGAAGAGAAGAATGTAAAGAAAGAAAGAGAAAATAGAGGATTTATAAGAAATAATATTGTATAAAATTATTGTTGAAAATTATATATATATATATATATATATATATATATTAAGAGTTAGAGATTCAATATTGACTAGTGATATAACAAAATTAAAATATATAAGTGGGGGTAATTCTCATCTTACAAATTAATTTTGAAAGATTGAATTAGGCACCAACCTATGTTTTAAGATGATATTAGAATTTATTATAGTGAGTGTTGTTGGATTTATTGTGTCATTTATTATCAAATTTTTATTGGATCATAGGATATGATGAGTCCTACAAGCTTCATGCTTGAAATGTCAAGTCCTTAACGTGAGAGGTGTGTTAAAGATCCTACATCGACTAATTATATAATTAAATCAAAGTATATAAGTGGAGAGTAACCATAACCTTACAAGCTAATTTTATATAATTCAGTTACGTTCAAACCCACAAAAATAAATTAAATAAATAATGTGATAATTTTTATACAATTTATTAAATTAAATTAATAATTTTAATAAAACATATCATTTTAATAAAATTATATGTCTTTTATTTTATATAATATTTATTTTTATTTATAAATACTTATATATAAGTGATCATATCTATTATTTCATATTAAACTCAAAACGTGAAAGTTTGATTAGAATAACATAATCTCCTATAATAAATTCATCTTGAACTCAAAATGTGAAAGCTTGGTTGGAGTAACATAATCTCCTATAATAAAACTATGCATCCCTTTAATTTTTTTAACAAAAAAAAAAATTATAAGTAGAGATATGTCATGCTTGCTCCAAAGGTTCCTCATGTCACATTTGATAGGAAAAAAAATAATCTCATTTTTTTTACTAAAAAAAGAAAAAAAAAAATAGGAAGAGCTTTTCCTTTTCCATACAAACGGACACACCATGCTTACTTTGGATTGCGGTTTCGGCCAAAGAGAAAATTCAACTTGACAACAATAGAACCTCCCCAAACGTGACTCTTCTCATTCTCTGTTAAACCTCGTCTTTCTTAGCCATTTTCAAGTGTATAAACATTTATGGCAGACTCACAGATGACAAACACTCCTCAGCTTTCACTATTATCTGATTATAGTGTAATTTCATACACAATACATACATATTAATAATAATAATAATAATAAATCTTAATGACATTCATTTTTTAATATTTTTATATAATTAATTAACATTTATTAAAAATTACAAATTTTACTCATATTTTATTTAATAATTCTTTTTCCTAATTTAGAAGTTAGGCCTATTAAAATTTATTATTTTTAATAGATTTTAATCAATAAAAAATATTAAAAAATATCATTAACATTCTTCTTAGTTAAAATAAAAATTCATACGACATATAACAATTAATGTTCCATTATTTGGACACAGAAAAAGAGTGTACATAAGTTAAACCAGTTGTTTGAACTTGAGTTTCTTTAACTATTTAATCAAGTTTGTTTCTTTATTCAAGTAAACAAACTTAAATTGAAGATTGAGTCATTAAGAGCTTGGAATTATCAACTCCTGAATAATTCATCTATTAAAATTGATGATAATAATTTAATTAGTCTTTATTATGCATATAATTATTATAAAAACGTATAAAATTTTGTTGAGAACGTTAAGATTAATGAAGTTTCTTTTATAAGAATTATACATTTTTTATTTACTAGATTTTGAAAGTACATTAGTCTAGACTTTTTTAAAACCACACTATGTTAAGCACATATTTCAAATTATAAATTATCATCATGTATTAAAATGTTTATTACACACTAAATTGATAAGATTAAAAATAATTTTTAAAAAAATCACAAAATAAAAATAAATAATTTGTCAATGAACTAGACAAAAGTTGAAATTTTATTTCTTTTAACAAATCAAATTCAAATTTTTAACAAAAATCTTTTGTAAACGAGCTAAATTTAAATAATTTTTTTTTACAAGTTAAGTTCAAACTTTAAGTATTTAAGATTGATTGAATTCATTTACACACTTAAACACAAACACTCATCCCCCAATGACATAACCAAAATCAAACTAACATTACAAGTAGATATAAATCAGAAAATAAGAAAAAAGGAAAAGAAATTGCTTTCCAAGAATTCAACTTTGTAGGGTACACAAGGCAAGCAAGGTATCTTGCCCGAAGGATCATGCAGTCTCACACATACCTTTACATGTTCCTAACTGGGAAGCAGTTCCTGTTCTTGACGACTATGTCATACATGTGCGTGACCATGAACTTGTTGAAATCCTTTGGGAGGGAGATAAGGTGCACGGTGGAGCGTTTGTGGAACTGAAGCAGTTAAGCTCCCACCCGTGAGCTCAGCTAGAGCTCTAGCACTGCATAGGAGGTGAACCAGAATTTTCTTCACCTTGTGCTGATCTAAATCAGATGGGTTCTCCACCCTCACCACACCGTTCTTGAAAACCCAAACCCCAGACATTCTTAGCTTAGAAAAAACAACTAGATGTACAACAAATTGAAGAAGAACAACTACAAAAAAAATGTGTTTTTGACTGTTTGTGAGCTAGAGTGCAAAGCCAGGAGAAAGGGTATTTATATAAAAGATTAAATACAATTTTGATTTTTATGTAATTTATAATTTTAATCTTATATTTTAAAATAAAAATATTTAATTTTTCTATTTTAAAAAGTTATAATTTT
>JAMLFT010008092.1:0-14070 GCA_026544285.1 Pachyrhizus erosus | reverse complement strand
ATTCTTTATTCTTATGTTTATTTAAAAAATACATTAATAGCTAATTAGTTGGTAATGTAAAATATTTTGCACCTACTGTTTGTAGAAATTAATTTTTTTTATGATAACATCTACCTTATTTTATTTAGAGGAAGTTTTAAACTTTTATTTTAATCTATGTTATTTAATGAGACTGAATTTTATTTGAATTGACTATTATTTATTTGGTGAATTTTAATATGTCTTTATACTATAAAATTCTTTAAATGTTTATTGACTGTAAAAAAATTACTAAACTTAATAATTATGTTAATGAATGTTATACATTTATTAAATTTAATAATTTATTAAACATTCAATAAATTTTTTAGAGCTATTCTCCATCTTTACTATTCATTTTCTTGAAGTCTAATGATTTTAATGAGTAACTAATATTATCTATTAGATTTTAAAAAAATAAAGTGAAACTGACTAAACATACACATATATATATATACAAAATTTGACTCACACACACACACACACACACATATATATATATATATATACAAAATTTGACACACACAGAGATATATATATATATACAAAATTTGACACACACACAGGTTTTAATGAGTAACTAATATTATCTATTAGATTTCAAAAAAATGAAGTGAGACTGACTAAACACACACACACACAGAGATATATATACACACACACAAAATTTAACAATTTAAAAGAAATGGAGGGAGTATTAAATTACATAATAATTACTTTTTATTTAATAACATTTTTCAATACCATATTATACAAATTTTAGTAGGTCTCCTCTCTAACCATTTTTTTTTCAGAAGATTTGAATATAAGACCTTACTTTGGAAATCTAAGCTAAATATCATTTGACCCAATGTAATGATCATTTGATGTATGTATGTATATATATAACATTAACCCCATCCATTGAGACACTCTTCTTTCATACACTCCCATATAACTCACAATATAACTTTACATGTATGACAACTTTCACAACTATGACAGTTAAAGAAATGAACATGGGTCTAACCTTTATCTCCTAAAATATATTCGTTTGGACTTTACAACTATGGATGCACATTTTCCAAGGTGTGCATTGCCATATACGTAATAGCTTTCATAGCTTTGCATGCATGTTCCAAAGATGGGTTTTAATCCATGTCACAATTATCTTACATTCGCAATCGACAATTTCAACGTATAAAAAGAGATAAACAACTTTTTTCTCATGCAAACCAAACATCACATAACAAAATCACATAGTGCATTAGACATTTTTCCCCTTCAGCCCATAGTCCTAATTCTCAACTGCGAGGGTCCTAATCAATTTTCTAAATCCAAGTTTGATACATATAGTCTCTGTATCAAGGTACCTAAAATTTACCTAGTCTCAATTAATAAAATTGGTTCACAATCCTATTAGGGTTTATTTATTGTTAGCACAATAAATTTAACTTACACATTATAACCATTTTACCAATTACAATTGCACTCTCACAAGGAGTCCAATTGTTCACATTCTACAATTAACAAGTAGTGAATAAATTAAACATATCACACCACACAATTCGATTACAACAAACAAATTGTCCAAGGATCACAATTCTTCTTAGTCTTTAAAATCATACAATTTAATAGTGTAAAATTTAGCATGAATATTAATTTATAACAAGATCAATTAGCACAAAATTAATAAATTATAATTTAATTAAAACCAAGGTTCTGGACCTTATATAAGACAAATACAATAATATGTTTGTAAGCCTCTAAGCACAACATAGTGCAAAATCCACAGATAAAATATTTGTATTTCTCTACTCACAATATATTTTATTTGTATTAATTTACACAATATTGACTCATAGCATGTATTATGTAGTGTGATTTGAAACTTTTATCTATTTAAAACATTTTGAACTTCATCACATTCACTAAATTAATACTTTTAGTTTGATTAATAATGTATCTTACTCTCTTGTTTTGATGAACATTAGATTGAAAAATATTATCATGGTGCTACCAAATAAGATTTTGATAAAATAAATAAATTAATAAGATATGACAAAATCATGTCATGTGAATTCTAATTTATAATTTTTTAAATAAATTCATTTTAAACATTGAATCTTAATGGATCTGTTTAAGATTGATGATTGAGATTTGGTATAAGTCTAATAACTTCTACTTGATGTAAACAAAATTTGTTCCTTTATTAATAATGTGACATATATAAACATGTTAAATATATGTTCTTTTATAACAGATCTAGTACTTGAAAGAGATAATTGGTTAAAAAGATACCATACAAATAAAGATAAAATAAAGTTAATGAGATAGTTAAGAGATTCATTTATTTCTTAAAAGAAAGAAAATAAAAGAAAATTCAAAATATTAAATTAAAAAAGAGTAGGAAGAGTGAGACTTTCTCACTCTTCAATTGTGAATTTTAATTTAAAAAATATTAACAACACAGTTGTTTACTGTACTATTTCTAACACACTCATTAACATACTTATTAAATTTGAAGTGTGGATGGTAATGATCCAAACTTTAGTAGCTTGATAGTTCAAACTCCAAGAGATAGTAACATGAATTTTACTATGTCGTAATTCAGACAAATGAATGAATGTCCTTGAAATGGAAATGTCTTGAATCGAACTCTATTTTTAAATGTGTGTATAACTTCAAAGATATGAGTGATAACGAGATACACGTAAAGGCATTTCGTTGCATAAGTTAACAAATATCCCACCTAGATATGTTGTAAAAATGTGCAAACTTGATAAACATGATGCTTGGAGTATATATAATTGATAAAAATGAACTAAATTTTTGTAATCAAGGGTCCATGGCTTAGGTCAATGGATTTATATTATGATATCAGTGTTATGTGAATTGTCTTTAATCCTAATTTTACTTGAACATTGTTTCCATGTTAAGAGAGAAAATTCAAATTCAGAAAAGCTTGATCCATAATAATATTTTTTAAATCCACTCTCTATCATTAAATAAAATTTATTAAAAATTATAAAATTATATAATTTTTTTTTATTTGATCAACACTGTTTATTATAATTTTATAATTTTTAATAAATTTTAATTGATAAAATGAGTCCAAAAGGAGAAGTGGGTTATGAGCAGGTTTAAAGAAATACAGTCCATTTTAATTAAATTCCAACATTTCCAACAACTCCAACAACAAACACGTTGAACAGAGTTCAAACACAGCACAGTGTCCATTGTGTTTCGATAAAAACGAGGCCTTCCCCAAACCTTGTCTTCTCAGAACTTCCGCCAAACTTAGCGGCGATTTTTCCAACCTCCATTTTCTCTTCACCTTCTTATACACCTCACACTCTCTCATTTCTCTTCCACCCCATTTCTCTCTCTTTCTGACAATGGCTCAGGTCGTGGCCTCACGATCCGTTCAAAGCACCGTTTTGTGCCACACTTCTGGATCTGCACATGACAGTGCCCAAAACCTGTTAAAGCCTCCATCTTTTGCTTCCAAGGTGTTACCTTCTCAAAGGAACAATAGCAGACGCTCCCAACTCAACCTCAGAAGCTTTCAGATCAGTGCAAGGAAATCTGCCCCTCCTGAAGTCATCCCCGTGTCACCTGAAGATGATCCAAAGGTTCGTGCTTTTTGCATTGGGTGAGTTTTTGGGGGATAATTGTAGTGATCCTTTTTGTGTTGTGGTAATTAGATCGAGGAGCATTTGCAACATTTACGTGGGGTGCAGCCATTTGGTGAGAACTCGGTTGGGATGTGGTCTAAGCCCACGTTTAGGCGCAAGACGAAGATTGTGTGCACTATTGGACCTTCTACCGATACGAGGGAAATGATTTGGAAGCTGGCTGAGGCTGGCATGAATGTTGCTCGGTTGAATATGTCTCATGGGGACCATGCTTCTCATCAGAAAGTTATTGACTTGGTTAAGGAATATAATGCTCAATCCAAGGACAATGTGATTGCAATCATGCTTGACACAAAGGTTAGTTGGTTTTCCCTCTAACATTTTGTTTTCCTTTTTGTTTTTTGGACAGGGCTATGTTGTTCATATACATTTGCTTTTTCACAATTTTGTATTGGACATTAAGTGGATAGTTTCCTCAATAATGGTTCAGTGGAATGCTGCTATAGATGGCAGTTTTCGAATTACTGCCATTGTATAAACAGTGTTTGGATTTTTCTTTAAAATGGACGTGCAGAAGGCGTACCTGCTAAATTAAAATTTCGACTTTTATCTACTTTGATTCAAGGTTTTAAATTTTGGTTGCATTTGCGGCGGCATTTTGTTGCAATCTTTTGCGGGAAATTTTGGATAAATGCAGTCGATGCAACTGCAATTGCAGTTGTGTTGACCCCAAAAATCTTGATGCTGTGTCTAAAATCACAGTCATGAACCGATTTTTGAAACCTTCCTTTGATTGGTACTTCCCTATAGATAGATATTTGGGTGTGGTATAGTACATGCAAGATGAGAAAAATCTTGGAGGGTGCTGCAATGATATAGCATTTTGTTGTTGCATCCTCCATGATGATCGTCATTCATGACTGCTGATGTTTAGTGTTCCTCTTCATTGAGTTGACTAAGTTTTCTAGGTGAAAAGCAGTTTGATTTATTCATGGTTATATTATGTAATAGGGCAGGCATGAGTGGTTACTATTTTAAGTTTCTCCTTTAACTAAGCTTCTAGATGAAAATATGAAATTCCTTCATTGCAAGACTGGTTGATACAATGTTCCCTTGTTAGTGATTTAAATTAGATTTTTGTTTTATAATTTTAATGTGGTGTTGAGGTTGAAGTGTGGATTATTATAGTAGAGGCATGCAAGGCAAGTGTGAGGGTGTACTCTGTAATAATGGTTCCTCTCTGCTGTTTTCCAATGGACATGGGAGCAGTAGCTTTATTGGCCGTGATATTGACTTTGTCTATATCTAGGTTACATTTTATCCAGTCATGCCACAAATTAGGATTGCTCTTTTTATGTTGGTGTCTTATTTAGTGATTCAATAGCTGACATATTTGGTATCAGCAGGCAGTTATTGATATTTATTTTACTTTTGTTTTTGTTCTGGGAATCATAATTAAATGACCAATAGGTAGTGGTTTGACTCATAATCTACATATTGTCATAATTCAATTTGGAAGCTTGTGCCATTAATCATTACTTTCCATTGTCTGAATCCTCTTTAATGGTGTTATAGAGCCACGTGACAATTTCAATTTATCCACTTTCTTTAACAACTGAGAAATTGAGAATGTGATGTATTTGTTTTTAGGCCTGCATTTAATAGCATAGTTATCGATCCTGGATAATGGCACATAATTATAATTATAAGATTAAAGAAATATATTTAACCCTGAAAATGCTATGCAGGGTGGCCACTACAACAAGATTATAATTATAAGATTAAAAAATTATAGTATTCACATACAAACAATCAGAAGTTTAAAAATGACCAAGTTGGAAATTAAAAAAAAAATGATAGTAAAAGAGAACTTGCAGCTGAGAAGGACGAAACTTGGGGGGAGAAACCATGAATTTCAAGATTCATGATTTCTAGGGATCATGATTCCTGGACATGAAAAAACTTTCCTTGTACCAAATGTCTCTCCTATTCCAAATTGGGGGGAGAAATCACAACTTTGCCCCTCAAAAACTCCTAAATGATGCGCTTACAAGGATAAAAGTGGGCTTCTGAAATCCATCCAGTAATGCTACTATACTGTGCAAAATGCCACTATTTTGGCTGCAATTGTGGCTGCAACAACTACTCCAAAAGTTCCTCCACTATGTGAATCCTTTTCTGGCCATATGTAGTGGCATCACGTTTTTGAGAGACAGATGTGGGACTGTATGTGACTTTTTTCCCACTTTAATCTCAGTGTCCCACTCCCTCTTCTTAGGATGGAGTCAGAACAACAACCTTTAGGAGGAATGGGTCTGCGTGTTTACTATAGGAAAAGAAAAGGAGCCAAGGTTGTAACAGACTAATAAGGGGTCAAGGTTGTAGCAGACTATTAGTGGTTGGGAGAGTTAGTTGGTTTTGTTATGGGGAATATTGTAACTCCTGTAAGTAGGTCCTCTGTAGCTAATTGAGGGGGGATTTTTTAATAGACTGTTGACTGGATAATTTCCAGTGTAAAAAGGAGTGAGCTCCTTTGAAGGTATACTAGTATACCTTGGTTCTTGGGTTGTTCTTTTCTATCTATCAGTAATAAAGGAGCAAATTCCAACTTTCCTTTCCTCTGTTTTGTGCGATTATTCCTATAGCAAAAAGATCTTAACACTCCCACCCATGTAAAACCCATTAAACTTGTCACATACATAAACCTATGTTCACAGCTTCATCTAAGGATCAAGGAAGGATTCATCCACTCCTCCATCAGCATTTATTCTCCTCCTGCATCATCTTGTCATTTGTCATCTCCAGCAAGTCTCCAGCAAATTGAACTTGAGTTAATGTTATGCCAATTTTTGTGCATTTTATCTTTAGTTGCATACCACTTAATTTTTTATACATATATAATTGATATATATGAATATTTATCGTTTATTTTGACCACTAAGCAGCTTCTGCTATTTACCCATGATGTTATCTGCTTAATGATATAGCTGATTGTTGGCTTTCTGCCATTTTCCACAATCTGCAGTTGATAACAAGGTTAATTATAAATATATCTTTCACTTGATGAGATTGTTTTTTGAGCATGTATATGTGTAATGTAAATTATTCAGCTTGTATTTGCAGTCTTTGAAATGGTGACCATCTGCTATCTACTGTCCCACTATAGCTTTTTTGTGATTGGCCAAAATGCATTGATATCTGGGATGGATAGCTGTGTCAGGAATATGTTTTGAATTTTGTTTAAAGAAGAAACTTATTAAGGTTTAGGTAACAAAAGTACAAACCATTTTTTTAAGCATAATGGATTCTCTGCCACAAACAGGGAAAATAAAACCGCCCAGAAAGAGGAAACATTAATAGAGCAAAGCCGTCCAGTCCTCTGAATATCTGATGAGGGAACCCCTTTAAAGAGAATGGCTTTACCCCAAACAACCCAATTAGCAATCACCTAACCTAATCCTAAACAAGGTTGTCAATGCAAGCATAATAGCTGCTATAGCAGCATAGCAAATATAGAGCCTCTGCTGAATGCATGTACCAGAGCACTTCACTGTTGTGGAATGAAGTGCCACTGTGGTGGGATGCAATAGAGGCTGCCATTCGGCGTTGTGCCTTGTTTCGACCTCACTGAAAGCCACCTACATCCATTGTGTTGTGCCGCTAACTATGATCCAAAATAAACTTCCGGTCAATTAAAACGTAGATAAATGTGTTATGCCTTGATCAAATGCTCCAAATAATAGCATATTTGCACATTGCCATTGAAAGATAACCTCTTTACTTATACAAGAACCCCCAAAGCTAATCAGCAGAAAGTATTATACTGTTGAAGGATCAAGGGAAGTCCTTAGCTCTTATGTCTAGAATATTTGCACTTGATCAACGGTAATTAGACTGACTAGCTATTGATTAGGCTATATATGTTATGATTATTAGGCTGTCAGCTTCTAACTAACTATCCCCTTTTTTATCTCAATTGATGGATTGATTGTATTCAAGCTGTAAATAAGAGTTCAGGTCTGATTTAATTAAATTTGAGAATGATTGATTTTCTTTTTCAAAAACCCTCTCACTAAGGGCCCATTTGAGGTGGTTGCGAACTTTTGGTTTTTGGTTTTAAAATGCAATATTCAAAACAGAACATGTTTAGTAAAACTGAAGCTGAAATGGTTTTTAACTTAATTTTGAAACATTTTTACATTTATTTTCAAAATCAAGAAAAAATTATTCGCAAATTTGGTTTTTTGTTTTAAAAAACACATTTTCACCATCTTTAACAATGACCCTTCCTATTGCCGTTACCATCACAATTGTTGCAGCCGTTGCTGCTGCTGCCATTGCTGCCAACACCACCACCCCTCTCCCCCACCCCCACCCTTATTGCCATCAACACCACCCACCACCCAAAATTGAAACTAAACTCAAAACTAAAACTAGTTTTGATTTATAAAAATTTCTAAACTAAAAATGATAAATCACCCCAAACAAGTTCTAGGCTTTTGGTTATAAACTGTTTTGAACAGAAAATAAGCTAATATAAACATACACCAGATAAAATATTCAGCATATGCACACAATTTCTCCCAAACATTCTTTTCAAATCAAGACTGAGTATTTGATTGTGTTATCTATTATTTCTTTTTCTTCGTTCTCAGGGTCCTGAAGTTAGGAGTGGGGATTTGCCTCAACCAATTACATTAATACCTGGGCAGGAATTCACTTTTACCATTCAGAGAGGTGTTGGAACTGCAGATTGTGTTAGTGTGAACTACGATGATTTTGTCAGTGATGTGGAAGTGGGGGACATGCTTCTTGTTGATGGTATGGTTATCAATTGATAAATTAAAATGTTCAAATTCCATGAACTTTTTGTTATGTTAATGGGTGATAAATAAGCACTCCCAACATTATTGTAATTTTTGCATATTTATTAAATTTTATCGAGGAGTTTTCCCTGCAATGGGGGACATATCTCAAAATCGTTACAGAATTAATGCATTCTTAGAGATAGGCCTCTTGAGGCTACCTTCTGGTGAATCTATGTTATCACTTGTTTTTGAGGTACATTGGTAGCTTTTTGATCTAAGAAATGTGTTTAGGGTTAAAGGAGAAGGCATTTTCTTGTACAAAGTGTTGTAATCTATTGCATACTGTTGTTAAGGTTGAACACAAACATGTTAGGACACTGTTATCTTTCCTTCCATCTTTGTTTGTGCAGGATAATGAGATGCTGTTTAGATCTGTTACATAAGTTTCAATCTACATATGAAATGAACCAAACTGTTGAAAGATGTAATGCGGATGTTCTTCCAAAGAATATAATAGGCTAGATAGAATATATAACATATCAACAACTTACTTGATGGTCTTATAAAAGGGAAATCTAGTGCAATAAAGTTCCCACCGTGCAGGGTCCAGAAAAGGGTTGCCCCCATTATTTAAAACTCCTATACTTTATAATATATCCACTTGTCTTTTGTTCTTAAAAGGTAATGATGCTTACTCTTTGATGTGTGATGTAGGTGGTATGATGTCTATGGTGGTTAAGTCTAAGACAGAGGATTCTGTGAAATGTGAAGTTGTTGATGGAGGAGAGCTCAAGTCAAGGCGACATTTGAATGTTAGAGGAAAAAGTGCAACACTGCCTTCAATCACTGGTCAGAATTCAGATTATTAATCCCAATCTTGATGATGTTCTAGTGTATATCTCTTTGTGTGCCTCTAGTTGTGTTGGAGGGTGGATGATGGGGATTGATGTTATGGTGGCTTGCTATGAACATAATATTCAAATTGATTTGTTGCAGAGAAGGATTGGGATGATATCAAGTTTGGAGTGGATAACAAAGTTGACTTCTATGCTGTTTCCTTTGTTAAGGATGCTGAAGTTGTTCATGAACTGAAGAATTATTTGAAGAGTAGATCTCTTAAAAAAATTAAAAATCTTTTTAAAATTAATCCAATTAGTTTACTGCATATTTAGATTATAAATATGATAAATTTTCCATTCAATAATGCAGGCTGTGGTGCTGATATACATGTCATCGTAAAAATTGAAAGTGCAGACTCTATACCAAATTTGCATTCAATTATCACTGCATCTGATGGGGTGCTAATCTAATCCTTGCATTATTTCTTTATGCTTGCTGCTTGATTTCTGTTTCACTGTTGCATGTATTTTGCTTAGTTGTTAGAGTTTGTGGAATATATCTGTAATGATTGCTGATGGAGACCTCTCTATTTTGACCTTTTTGTTTAGGCTATGGTTGCCAGAGGAGATCTTGGCGCTGAGCTCCCTATTGAAGAGGTTCCACTTTTGCAGGTAAACTCCTTTACCAAAACTACGGATCTATAATATAGATAATTTTCAGTTGGTATCAATTATGCCACTGGATGGATGTCAAGTTGATCTCATTTTAACATTCTTATTGCCTGTTAATGCAGGAAGAGATAATCAACTTGTGTCGTAGCATGGGAAAGGCTGTTATAGTGGCAACAAATATGCTAGAAAGCATGATTGTTCACCCAACTCCAACCAGAGCAGAGGTATCAGATATAGCAATTGCTGTTCGAGAAGGTTCTGATGGAATAATGTTGTCAGGAGAAACCGCTCATGGAAAGTAAGTAAATAGTTTTCCTGCCCCCAAAGTGTCTAATTACTTTGACTGGCTGCTCGTGGTAGTGACTAGTAATGTGTGGGGACCATTTTTCCTCACAGTTTAAACTGTTCTTTTTTTTCCTTATATTGCCTCTTTCAGGCCCCCAAAAAAGGCAAAATAACAGAAGTATAATACGCACATATGAAACATATCAGGTAAGAGATACGAGAGCATGAGAAGAGTGAATGTCAACGATATATCTCCTTTTGCATCTCATGCTCTCACCAGATCCTAGAAGTATGGAAAGAAAGCATAGTTGATCAAAAATGAATAAAATGTTATGTTTGGATTTTTGAGATACTTGAGTATAAATAGAGTCACCTTATTTTAGTAGTACCATGCATATGACTGTGGCAAATATGGGCTTTGAATGGTAATGTTTCTAAGGTTTTTAGTTGTACAACAGGGTAATGGGTTGATACTTTGAAAATAATGTAATTGTTTTGTTTTTATTATTGAGCCAAAAAAAATTAATCAATTTATTATACTGCAGGTTCCCGCTAAAAGCTGTGAAAGTAATGCATACAG
This sequence comes from Pachyrhizus erosus, assembly GCA_026544285.1. NCBI lineage: Eukaryota > Viridiplantae > Streptophyta > Magnoliopsida > Fabales > Fabaceae > Pachyrhizus > Pachyrhizus erosus. Next base: position 3,251 of record JAMLFT010008092.1, on the reverse strand, counting down.
TAGCATTGCGGACAGAAGCTACTATTCCCGGTGGACAAATGCCACCTAACATTGGTCAAGTGTTCAAGGTTTAACTCGATCTATTTTGTTGCCATATTGACTTTTTATTTAATCCATCACTTCTTCGTTTGATTCAGATCTGAAATTTCTCTGCTTTTTTTTGGTTTGATGTAGAACCACATGAGTGAGATGTTTGCATACCATGCAACCATGATGTCTAACACCCTTGGAACCTCGACTGTTGTTTTCACTAGAACGGGCTTCATGGCTATCCTTCTGAGCCACTATCGTCCTTCTGGCACCGTATTTGCTTTTACAGATGAGTGAGTTCTTTTTGCCCCCCTTCCTCTTATTGATAAAAAAATTACTTATTTTTTTAAAAAGAAACTTATATGGATATTTTGATTATTTTCCCTTGTTTGACATTTGTTCAAAAGTTAACTAAGATTTTTCAATTTCTTGGTTGAATGTCTGCACACTGTAACATACAAAATTGTATGACTGGTCATATGAAATGTTCTCTGATTTTCCGAGTCCTCTAGGATTTGCAGAAAATAAATTTGATGAATCAGGTTCTTTAAATGAACCATTAATGTTTCATTTTTGAGCTGTTAGAAGTAACAGTTACCTATGCTTGTATGCATTGACAGATTTATTATCTACCTAATTTTGTTGGTTATGCAGGAAGAGGGTACAGCAGAGGCTGGCTTTGTATCAAGGAGTCTGTCCCATATACATGGAATTCTGTGACGATTCTGAAGCGACTTTCAGAAGAGCCTTGGATTTGCTGCAGGTAATGTTTTAAGGATGTGTACAAAGATGCATAGTGTGTTTATTTTATGTGATTCTCGCTTTTCAATGAATGTTCAATGCCCAAGCCTTTCTAATTGGCATTAAACACGACTCAATAACATTCCAAACACATTCTCAGTTGTTTTGGATTCAAATTACTTCTACCAAGTAACATGATAAATGGTAGTATGAACTGATTTTAAAATCTCCATATGGTTTCCTACTCTGGAAACCGTAAAAGTATCTTTTACATTCAAGATTTACGTGTTTGAGTCTATTCATCCATGCAGTACTTCATCAATGTACCTTTGTGTGAACTTCTTGCCACTGGTGGGTGCCAAGACTGTGTTATACTTACCTATAAAAATGTCTACTATTTCCATTAACTAACATTGACTATGACAAACATGATTTTGTGTTATGTCACTAACGAGTGGGGACAATTGGCTCTCCAATTCCTATTTAAAGGCATTTCCCCATCAAAGCAAAAAAAAATCCTTTTAAATGGTTTGTCTTTTGTCAGACTTCTATTGAATATAATTTTGATATACGATTGGATTGTGTACACGAGTCTGTAAAATAAAATTCATTAACTAATGGGACGTATTTGGAGGTGATTGCTGAATTTTTTAGGAGATGCCACTTACTGAAAAGATTCTTCAGGCTCCAAAATACTTCTCACTCACATGGCTGCTTAAACCAAGTCTTTGTTGCGTCATTTCCCTGTTTCTTTTTGAAGGTGGATCCGTGCAAAGTTTTTGGTTTCTTTATGATCATATTTGCATGGTTTCCATGTGCAGAAGCAAGGAATGGTGAAGGAAGGAGAAGAAGTAGCACTCGTACAAAGTGGTAGGCAACCCATATGGAGGTTCCAATCCACACACAATATCCAGGTTAGGAAAGTGTGAACCAATAGAATGGAGAGTGCCCACGAATAATGTTTCAAGACACAGTACGTTTAGCTTCACAAGAACATCATCTTATCGTTGCCTCTTAATTGGTTGATGCCAGTCTTAATTTTTTGTTGGCTTGTTTAGGTTTCATATTCTCTTCTAAGTATTATTGGTATTATTTTTTTTTCCTCTATAATTTTGTTATGTTTCTGAATATTATTGAAATTTTGATGGGGAAATTGAAATTGGAAATATGCTTTCAGCATCAAGAATGACTTTGTTCATTGAGCTGTTCATACCAACTTAGCTGACTTTCCCAAATATCTGACTTGCTAAAAGATTTCACTTTTTTGTTTTAATATTTCGGCCCTATTTGGATAATTTCTTTTATAATATGCAAAGTAAAAAATATGCTTTTGGATAAACTAATATGAAAGCTTTTATAAATTATTTTATACATGTGAAGATTATTTTTTTTTTTATAAGTGTTTAGGGAAATTTTGATTCAAACGAGATCCTTTAATATCCTTTTTTTTTTAAAAGAAGAAATTAAAACCCAAACAAAAGTCAACGATAAATGAATGTGTATAAATAATAAATTTGACTTAAATATGTTTTTGGGTTATCAAATTTGAATCACTTTTATTATTGTCTTAAATTTATTTTTAGTTTTTGGATTTTGAAAATTGTCCTTTTTAGTCTGTTCGTGAGTGTCAAATAAGAAATTATGAATTTGTAATAGGTGATGATTTTCAATTGTTAAAATTTATTTTTAATTTAAATTTTAAAATACGGTTTCTGATAGTTTTAAAACACCGTGATTAAGTCAAGAAAAAAAAATAAAATGTGAAAAATGTAAGTAGTGTAGAATATTTGGCTTGATATTATTCATTATTTTTTTATTTAAAATTTATATATAGACTGAAAATTAGGTTTAATTATACTTTTAATTTCTTAAGTAGTACAATTATGTAATTTTAATATTTTAAGTTTTAATTATGTTAATTAGATTTTTCAAGTATTATAAATATGTGATTTTAATTTTTTAAATTTTAATTGTGTCATTTTAGATTTTTAAATTTTATAATTATGTAATTTTAATCTTTTTATATATTGTAATTATGTAATTTTATTTTTTTCAAATTTTATAATTATAAAATTAAAATTTTTTAGAGATTAAAATTATATAATTACAATACTTGAGAAATTAAAATTATATGATTATAAAATTTAAAGGACTAAAATTATATAATTATAATATTTTAAAAATTAAAATTACATAACTAAAATAAAAGACTAAAATTACATAAATATGATATTTGAGAAACTAGAATACAATTAAGCCTAAAAATTAAAATAGACCAAATTTAGCTCAACTTGATGGCAAATGAGTCAAACTATATCAAGAAATATATAACTCCTTGGAGATTTACTTAATAGTTGGTGGCTAGTTAAACCCTTGAGGGGCCTCCCTGCTTTCCCTTCTATTTTTTTAAGGTTTAATTATATTTTTAGTTCTTGTAATTTAGAATAAATTTAAATTTGGTCTTCTAAATTTTAAAAATA
>JAMLFT010008091.1:0-14070 GCA_026544285.1 Pachyrhizus erosus | reverse complement strand
TAAAAGAAAGAAAAGAATAAAAATTAGAGAGTCAAAATCTAAATTTTTAGAATTAAAAATAAAAATTTATTAATTGAATATAAATAAATAAATAATTAGATTAATAAAATAAATAAATTTTATCAAAATTAAATACATATTTGGTGAAAGAAAATATAGGAATAGAAAAGGAAAAATATAAATTAATTTATAGGATTTTTGAAAAAAAAAATATAATTCTAAAATTTAAAATTGAAAATAAAAAGAAAAAGAAAAGGAGAAAAAGTAAAGGGAAGAGTAGAAGGTGTTGAGGGTTGAACCTAGGTCCCCTAATTGGTAGCAAAATTCCCTGCTAATTGGGTTGGGGGTGCTAGGTGCGTTATAAGCACAAAAAAAAGTATATAAGCTATAAGAAAGGATAAAATGAAGAAAATAAAAAGCGAAGTGAGAAAAAGGTATGGGGAGGACTCAAAGGGGCGACCTAGAGGGTGGGATAGGAATTTGGGATGCAAAGATTGTCATTTGACCGCTAAGGCCACGTTGTTTATTTATACAAATCAATTGTACTTAAGCTAACACTAAAAACACAGACTGCAATGTAAGCAGCTCCGTCACCTCCTTCCTTTCGACTTTTGCACTCTACGATTTTGTCATCCTGTACCCATGCCTTGCCACCCTTACTTGAGGCTTCGCCCATAACCTACGAAGCTAATAGGCATGAAAAGAAGCGCTGAAATGCAATATAAATAGGACGAGGTTGGTGAAGAAGATGAATAAACATTTGCAAATCTTTCAAGCCAATTCGCTTTGAATTCGATGCATTTGGTTAAAATTTCTATCCATAAAACTTTGTCGCGTATCAAGATTTCTTCAGGTATCACTAATTCAGAAAAAAAAGAGTAAGGAATTGCGAATCCATGCCTTTGCTAGAGCTTCGTCGAAATTTCTAAAATCCTTGCCGTAAAAATTTAAAAAGGTAAGAGGAGTCGTTCATCCTTCAATTTTTCTGTATGAAATCCTTCCTAAGTTTATTTATTTCATTTTTACATTCTTAATTAATCAAATACATTACGAAAATTATGAATTCAAATTTTTGAATTCTGCTTGACTGTCATGATTGTCGATGTGCAATTCCTCTTATTTTTGGTAAAAAATTTAGTCGGGCTATCATTCTCAATCATTAAAGAATGAAATAAGCAACATAGATATAAAAATTGATGAGACTTGGGTAGAGGAAAATATTGTTTCTACCAATCAAGTAACTTATGAGGAAGAAAAAGAGCCTGGTAAGGAGTATAAACACAGAGGAATGAGGAAGATTGAGTGAGGGGTGAGAGTTAGAGAGAGTGAGAAGGAAGGTGAGACTTTGAACAGAGAAGGAGAGAAAGAGGAGGGAGTTTGAGGAAGAAGAAGAATAGGCAGATGAGTTTAGTAAAAATGGGGTTGCAAACAATAAAACAGGGGGTGTGAATAGTAAATAGGGGGTGCAAATAGAAAAAAATTATATTCATTTAATTAACTCAAAATAACCCCAGTTAGAATAACAAATAGGAGACATATAAATTTATAGAAGAAAGATGGGAAAAGAAAGAACATAAGTTAGAAAAAGATCATTTTACCCTTTTACTTCTTTTAAATTATTCTTTTGACTTATGAATGAATCTTTAGTTAAATCCTAACATTTAATTAGTTAGCGAAAGTGAAAAGAAATTGAAATAGATAGAAAAATGAAATGATAAAATAAAGAAATAAATTTTAGTGAAAAATCACTAGAAAAAGACGATTTCACCCTTGTCTTATTTTCTTATCATAATTCTTGAAATATGAATGAATTTCTCAATTTAATGGTAATATTCATTAGTTGAATAAGATATAATGAAATTGGAATATGAAGAAAGATAAATTTCAACATAAACTTAAGGGTCTTGGAAAATAGCATTTTATCGTTGTCTCAATATATTAATTATAATGTGTGTTATTGAATGGATGTGATGTTTGATTATAAATTTTATGTTTCTATATTGTATGATTACTTGAAATGATAGTAAGGATGAAGTTTATTACATATACTGATAGAAGAGGGATCTATAAGTGATGATAACTATCTCTATGAGGCAGCTAATTATCAAAATAATCCTAGGATAGAAGATGAACTCAGAAACTCCCAAACAATGAGTGCATAAAATCTATATAAGAGTTGTAAAGAAAAAATAAAAGAGAGATGTTATACAATGATATCATGAGATTAAACATCAGTACCAAGGGAGGATGATGGACGAATAAAGGAAGGTAGAATGGGTTAGAATCCCTAATGAGTGAGAAGTAAGAAATGAAGATTGCAAGGGTTGACCACAGAAGGTACCTAAGAAATGTACGCAAACTCTGGTGAGTTCTTGGAGGTAGATAAGGTGCCAAGTTGTGAACCGCTCAGAGTGAGAAGGTGTCACAGAACTGGCTTGGTGTCCCCAACAAAGCGGAGCATTACCAAGATCCGGTTGAGAGTATTCTAGACCTAGTACCAAGCAGAATATGTACTCCTGATCGTTAACCCAAAAATGCAAACTTTAACTATTATTGAGATGCTCGTGTAAGTCCTCCTGGAGTTAGTAGTATTGGAGGCTATGAAGGACCTAAATAGAGTATAATCCCTAATTAGGCACCTTATGGTGAGATGGAAGTCTACGATGGATAGAAATGATCTGTATATGTGTTTGTTTAAGGATAGATTGTTCACTCCTACAACCCCTATATTTTAGATAAAAATGACGGATGAGTTCCAACCCCTATTTCACCTGACAATTATATCTTTGGAGGGACGATGGACATATGATAGGGTTAATGAAGATGACACATTCATGGGCTATGTTAGATTTGCCTTTAGACCTCCTAATGTCATTGTTTCATGGTAGTTCCATCACATAGACATTCCAATAATACTATCCTAGACCCCATCACCTAGATTCATAAATGTTTCTATAGCACATCAACGCACTCAAACTCCTCCATGCCCACAATCATCCATAAGTTCAATCCCAACAGGTGATCAAGGCAGAAGAGAAGAATCCTTTAAGGAAGAAGATTCTTCTAAAGAATCTGACTAGAAATTCTTGGGTTGTGTCAAATGTTGCAAACTATCTTAGACTTTATCTTTTGTTTAAATTTGCTGGTTGAATTATTTTGGGTTATGTAATACTTTAGATTATATAATGTTTACACTTTTATCTTACCTTTATTTATATATAAGTTTTGGGTATGTTATAGTTAAATTTAAGTTACTTGGATGTGTACACGATATTTAAGTTTCTTTCCAAATTAACCCCTGACAAGTTAATTTTTAAAGTTTACCTAAAATAAAATAATTAAAAAGATTTTCTAGAAATTTAAATAGATAAAAAGGAGCATTAGGAAATCACATATTGTTGCTAATCTCCATGGTTCTGGCATAATAATTGGTGACAGATTCACCATCCTTCATTTGTACAATCTTAAAATCCCTTCTTAAGGCTTGAAGATGTTCACCCTTCACTCTAGAAGAGCCTTCATATTTTTTCTTCATAGAATCCCAAATATTCTTGGAACTATCTTTACAAAGAATAGTCTTCAAGATTGAATGATCAATAACATGAAACAAGTAATTTTTTGCTTTGAGATCCTTCAACTTTAGAGCTTTAATTTTTGTTATTTGTGTATCAGATGCATCTGCTCTACGTACTAGTTCTAGACCTCCTTTTGAAATAACTTTCTAATATTCCTTTGATCTAAGGAGATTTTCCATCAACATGATCCAATGATCATAATGACCATTTAAACGAGGGATTGCAGGTTCCGCAATATAGGGATCTAAAGCCATAAGAAAAATACAGTTGCTATTTTTTTTTCTATTATTTTTAACTCACGTGTTTCCCCTCAACGACACTTTGATACCACTAATAACAATGACATCTAATTTTAAAAATAGAAATGAGAGATAAGAGATATGTTGGGATACTATTGCTCTTCAATTCAATAATTTGATAGGTTATTTATAGGCTTACATTTAAGAACTAAATAAATTAATAAATGAAAATATCAAAAAGTAATATGGGCATGTTCTACTGAACATGGACACATTCTGTTGGACATGACCACATTTTGTTGAACGTGCCATGAACAAACTTCTAAAAAATAAAACTCACTTAAAAACTGACTTTATTAAGTAAAGAAAATTAAAATAACATAGAAAAATAAACTAATTTTTTTCAATATTTAGTACTAGTTTCCACCACTTCTTAGAGATCATAAGCTTTCAATTGAGCTCTAATCTTCACAGGCCATATTTTGTAGTTTTTTCTTGTAAATACAAGAGGCGTTGGTAGTGAAACATTGTTGGAAACCTTTAGAAGATTGGGTAATAAGAAAACATATTGGATTTTTGTTCTCTCCTACTCTATTTTTAGTTTAAGATTTTGTCTCTTCTCTTGGGTTCTCTAAAAACAAGAAATGTGAAATTTGATTCATTGAATTGCAACAACATGTTATTTGTTTCCAATACATATATTTCTCACATAATATACATAACACTGGACTTCTACTACTTAACAGATTAATGAGCCACTTACCCATCTTAAATACAAAGTTTAACACATTGCTCTTTAGTCTAAAAAACACATTAACTATTATGATAAGCATAAAATAAATTATACATTCAAAAACAACATACTACATCAGAAAGTTTACTAGCATTAACACCAGGCTATTCAAGCTAGCCATGTCCTAGATTTATCTATTATAAAAATATACCAATATTAATGTTTCAACTTTTTGATACATTTTTCATTCAACTTTTGTCATACATGTTCTTTAATTGATATTGGATCTTGGTAAGAAAGCAACCAAAACTTTCTCCAACATCCTCCACAATAAAAGAAGCATGACTTCATTTTCTGTGAAGTGAATAAAAACAAAATAGAAATTCAAGAACATAAGTGATACAAACACATCTAAAACAAATTAGAAAACATTATATGTAATTAAACAGTGTTAAAAGAACCTCAACATTGTCTCTACCATTCTACATGTGCCTATCAGCAAATAATATCACCTTATATCTTCCATAAAATGAAAATTTAAATAAAGAGAACAATTAGAATCCATACATGTATACTTAAGCAATAATAACAATTCTTGTTACCAATAATGGAAATAAAAGAATCCATAGGTAGTTTATTTCCCTTTATCCTAAAGAAATGTAAAGATTATTCTTATTAGTCATATGATTTTATGTTTATGGCACCTTTCAGCTACCTAACAAATCTCTCTATATAACCTTTTGGTTTTAGTTTTTGGGATAAAGCAAAATTTGAGCAAGAAAATAATATAACTTTGTTTTGCACTACAAAAGCGTATTATTTTATTAAATTTGACTTGTATTTAAATACACAAAAAATAATTGAATAAAAATTATGCTTCATGATTTTAGGAGTTTTTATTGATAAGTAAATAATAAAATCTAAAACTAACTAATCCACTAACAATCCAATAATATATTTTTATCTTTACTAATTGACTTATTCAAATTAAAATTGAAATTGCTTTAACCACATGTAAGGCATGTTTCCTAACCTCCTTGGTGGTTGCAAACTCTTAGCTTCTTTCTTAAAAATTCAACTTTCTGATTTAGAATGGTTTGGTAAAGACATTAATAATTTGATCTTCTATTCTAAACGAATCTTTTCTCAATGGAATATTTTTGCTTTTCTCTTAAATGATTAGGCCTTAGCATTTTCAACTTTCAACTTCTTAGCCAATTCTTTAATTTCATTCCTTAATCAAGACATTTCTATACGATGACTCCTTATCTTTGATTCAATAACCTTCAACTCTAAATACACACTTTTCATAATGCTCAATTTTTTCAACTATTTCTTTTATTTTATTTTTCATAAATTGTATCTACTTGTTTATGTGCTCCTATAAAATAGTTAGTAGCACCATTAGGAGACTTGGAGGCTACTACTTCAAAAACAACTTGTTTTTCTTCTTTTTGACCTTCCTATTTCTAGCGCCACAATTAAATCATATCCTCTTTTATTGAAAAGGTAATTTTCTCCTCATCTAATGGATTTAAAGTAAATTTTTTCCTATCATTTTTACTTGAAATTTTCTCCTCATCTTTAATTGTACAACTTTTGTTTTCGGACAACACTTTATAACCTTTTTCAACTAGTTACCCAACACTCAACAAAATCTTATCAATTTTAGGAACATACAACATATCAAAAATAAACTTTTTTACTTTAGTAGGTTGAGATTGTTATTGTTTATTTTCCTTTCACAACAATGTACTTGTCATTTCCAACTTAAACCTTTATAGAGCTCTAGCGCTTGATGATGAAGCCTCTAAATAATGGAAGATGGAAGGTCTTCTCACCAAAGTAAGGAAGAGAAGGCTTGAAGAGAAGATTGGACTCCTTTTGAACTTCTCTAAGTCCAAGCCCATTGGTCCATCTTTAGGCCCAACCCAAAATGTACATACTTAGTATAGAATCATTATTTTTAGGCCAATGTATATGGGCCAAGTAGTATAGAAGTATTTTGGGTTGTATGTCCATTTAGGTCTTGTATTTGTGGTACATTTAGTATTAGGATTCTTGGCAGAGAATGCTTCCTTCAACTTGTGGGCTTGTGGGCCTCTAAGCCAAATCAAGCTTGTTCCTCTAGATAGCATATGTAGCTTCCCTTGCAAGCTAGGATCTTTGAATAGCTTTCCTTCCAAGTTAGGCTCTATTTTTATACATAGTTGTAAAAGTCACACTTTGGATATAACTACAATAAACATGAATTTTGAGCATTTTTCAAGTGAGAGCTTAATGTAATTCTCTATAGATTTCTAGTGAGTGATTGTCTGGAATTCCTTATCAAAGTTTATAGCTTTGTGGTAGAATTCTTTACCTTCCTCATCTTAATCTTAGGCTTGAGTTACAGATTCATCTCTTATCTACTTCATTTCTTGAACATTTGAAGAAGTTGATGGAAGATTAGTGAGATCCTTGGATGAGACCTTCATCAACCATTGAAGACTCATATCATTTGGTATCAAGAGCTAATCTAATCTTTGATTAAGCTTCAAATCTGGTTAGAAACTTCAAATCCCAATCTAATTTGTGCCTAATGTGATTATAAGTGTTTGTTCTTCCTCTTGGTTTGTTCATGTATTTTTCCTCCTTATGTGTCAAGTCCGAGACTACCTTGGCTTCGATTCGAAATTTGTGTGCCTTGTTTTTTTGACTTGATTGGAAGGTTTTGGTTACTTTCTTGGTTCAATCGATTCTCTTTTTCTGGAATGCACTTAAGTCATCAAATATTGTTTTGATTCAAGCTTCATTGTGTTCATCACTTTGTTATTGGTATTCATGTTTGACGTAACTTTTGGTGCCTTTGATTTATGCTTTTTCATTTTCGTTTAGGTGTTAATTCAATTTGGTTTTGATGTTGAAGTATTTATATACTTCCTTTGTGTGTTGATTCATCAATTGATGGCTTGATTCAAACAAATTTGTGCTTCACAAAAGTGCTTGTAAAATTCACCAAGTGTTTGGTGAAATGCCTCCATTTATTTTTCCTTTTCATGCTTTTTTTTGTTGATCCAATGTTTAGGTTATATTTCCATTGTGTCTAGGATTAGAATTACACAAAGAAATTTGGCCAAAACATAATCAAATGATCTATAGTTAGAAATTTTGGAGTCTTCTATTCATCCATGTACTTCATGAAGTTATTTAGTTTTTTATTCTTATTCTTGATTCTATTCTAATTTCTTGTTAATCATTTATGTATAGTTTTTGGAATATCATTTAAAAATACTATATCCTCTTGTTTCTAGAATCATTTTGTTGAAAGTGCAAAGCTAGTTCAATGTTTGTTCTTGTTTGTTCAAACTTTGATTCTAGTTTTTTGATTGGTTTGATCTCCTTTTGAGAAACTTGTTCTGGATTTGTTATATTCTAGTCAAGAGCTGTGAAACCTTATGAATTTGCTTTCATTTGGAACTAGATAGATTTTTATGCTCTTGAGAATTCATCAATTGTTCTTGATCAACTTTTGCTAGAAATTATATTTGATCTTGAAACTTGGATTTAAGTAACTTTTTGGTATATGTACATAAAACTTAAAAGAAAAATAGTGAAAACCATGGTTATAAGCTACATAAAAAAGAGAAGGGTCAAAATGCAAATTAAAAAAAAAATATAAGGACCCAAAATTTAAAAAAAATTGAGAAATTGCACTCACCTCTTCTCCTTATTCTTTGAATCCAATTTTCATTTAGTAATTGTTGAATCACTCATCAAAATCTAGTTCCTTCTTGAAATTAGAATTACACGAAAACTTGAAAGCAAATTTTTGCTATTGTTTGGCACAAATCCTAAGGCCATTTCTTCATCCTTTTGGCTTTAATTTTTCTTTCATTTTGTGGTTGTTTGGTATTGTTCCAGTATTATCTTAACTCCTTAAGGCTTTGTTACATGTGATACATGCTTTTGAGTTACTTCTTTGTTCATTAAAATTTCTTAAAAAATTTGTGTAGCATGTGTTGGGTTTTTCCTTTCCAATCTAGTTAGTGTCTTTGAAATTGTGTGCATGCTTTGAGTTGAAGTCACTTTTTTTCAATTCTAATTGCATGCTTAGAGTTTCTTGTGTTGTCTTGATAACTCTTTCTTGTGTAGTCTCTTTTAGTGTTATTGAGTTTCTTACATCTTATCCTTCTTGTCATCATTCTCTAATTCTTGTTGAGTTTAGCTTTCATTTCTATTTGAGCTTTTGTTGCTTGTCTTTCATTTTGACTCCTTAGTTTGTCTTGACTTTGTTGTCAACATTTGGTATGTTATTGGTTGGTGATCAAAATTCGTTCGTCTTTCACAATATGAGGCTTTGAATTGAGAATTTGAGAAATCACTCCATAGCTTTCAAATAAAGATCTAAGGTATGGTAAAAGGCAAGATTGAAACATCTTGGAAAAAAGCCTTGTTTGGAGTGATACACGAGTGTTAAGTGTATACACTTTAGGAGTAGTGAGAATTCTCTTGATATATTTGATATTTGCTAACTTTGTTTTCTTGTGTAGGATGTCTAGTGAAAGTGAGAGTGATATTCTCTCACCAAAGTCAGCCAAATTCATGGCTAGCATGCTTAAACACATGAACAAAAATGTAAATAGAAACTGAAAGAAGAGTTAGTGATTTATTAGAAAGAAGTAATAGAAATACTAAAGAATTGCACCATAGATTAGAAGACATTGAAAGAAAATATCATAGAAAACCTTTTTCTTATGTGAGTGATGATTACTATGGAAGTAGTGAAGATAGGAGGCATAGGTCAATGAAATGAAGAGAGGAAAGTGAAGAGAAGCCTAAACATTAGAAAAGTAGATATCACAATTGAGGTGAAAGGTCAATTTGAACAACCTTAGATAAGAAACAAAGTCCACCCTCAAAGATTAAATCTAGTTTTATTAAGTGTTTAATGTGTGAGGAGAGAGTACACGTGACTTTTGAATGTCCAAATTGGGAAATAGAAGAAAAAGAGAGGCATAGAAAACTTGAGAGGAGTAGAAAAAAAAAAGAATTACATGAAAAGAAAATGAGAGAAAAAGAATTACCTAAAAAGGAAATAAGAGAAAAAAAGTTACAAGAAATCTCACTTCTTCTATTCAATTATGTAGTGACTTTAATTCTTCTTATTCAATTGATATTGCATCTGACAATGTGATTTCTTTTGTTTCGTTGACTAAGGAAGATTTTTGTTTTAAGGATAAAATGACAAAGCAAATCGAAGAAGAAGTTGTGCTATATGATCGCTACATTCTAGAAGAGAATAAACTTTTGATTCTCTCCCAATCAACATTTTATGATTTAAATATTGTTTCTATTCAAAGCATTTTGAGTTTGGACAATGATTCTAATTTACACTTGTGTGAACCATATCATTGATATTGTATGGTTTTAGGAATTTTAAATTGTCATAACATGCATTTTATTTTGATAATGTTTCATAATTTATTTCAATTTGTATTTGATATAGGAGGATTATGTTATAGGGATGTAGATAATAAAAGATCTTCCTTTTCAAAGGATTTGATTCTCTGTTATAGTAGCTTCTTTCTTTTTACAATTCAAGTTTATAATTGTGTTTTGCTATCTGTAGGTTTCAAAGCTTGGAATTAGAGGATAAATTCTCTTCAAGGAGGGGATGATAAAGGTTTAGCCCTTGATAATGAAGCCTCTAAAGAATGGAAGATGCAAGGTCTAATCATCATAGCAAAGAAGAGAAGGCTTGTAGAGAAGATTGGGCTTCTTTTTGGACTTCTTTGAGTCCAAGCCCATTGGGCCATCTTTGGGCTCAAGCCTAACATGTACATACTTAGTATAGGATCCTTGCTTTTAGGCCAATGTATTTGGGCCAAGTAGTATAGAAGTATTTTGGGTTGTATTTCCATTTATGACTTGTATTTGTGGCAAATCTAGTATTAGGATTCTCGGCCAAGGAGAATGCTTCCTTTAGCTTGTGGGCTTTTAAGCCCAAATTGAGCTTCTTCCTCTAGCTAGCATGTGTAGCTTCCCTTGCAAGCTAGGATCTTTGTGTAGCTTCCCTTGCAAGTTAGGATCTTTGTGTAGCTTCTGTTGTAAGCTAGGATCTATGTGTAGCTTCCCTTGCAAGCTAGAATCTAGGAGTGGTTATCCTTGCAAGCTAGGATCTATTCTTATATATAGTTGTAAAAGTCACACTTTGGATATAACTACAATATACATGAATTTTGAGCATTCCTCAACTAAGAGCTTAATGCAATTCTCTCTAGATTTTTAGTGGGTGATTGTCTTGGATTCCTTATCGAGGTTTATAGCTTTGTAGTGGAACTCTTCACCTTCCTCATCTCAATCCTAGGCTTGAGAGGTGGATTCATCTCTTATCTACTCCATTACTTGAAATTTGAAGAAGTTGATGGAAGATTAGTGAGATCCTTAGATGAGAGCTTCATCCACCATTGAAGACTTCTATAAAACCTTCGATGTGCTTGCAATGTTTAGTTCCTTGAATAGATCTTTGTTGTCTGCCATGTGATTAATACAACCATTATCAATGTGACAAAAAACAAGTAATCTTTCTCGTTTTTATTAACAACATTTGCCTCTTCATCATATGGTTGATTATTGTTTCGAAAAATAATAGTTTCATGCCCAATTTGATTACACTTACTACACATAACATCAGGTATTTTCAAGCATCTAAATAGAGGATGGTCTTTCTTTCCACAATGCCAACATGGTTGATATCTTGATCTACCTTCAGAACTTTCTTCATTTTCTTCTTAATCCACCCTCCATTTCTTTTCTTTTGTTCTTTGGTTGATGTGCAATATTACTTGCAAGGCTCCTTTAATTGTGTTTTCTTATCTCTTATGTCTTCTTTGCTCTTGAACTTGGAAAGCACTATTTTTTCAAGAAAATAGTTGTCAAATCTTTAGAGTTTTCTAAAGAAGAGATTGTTGATTCAAATCTTTCAAGAAGAGTAACTAGGATTTTTTGGACAATTCTAGAGTCTTGAAACTCTTGACCAAACAACGTAATTTGATTTGCAATGTCAAGAAGTCATTCAAAATAGTCCTTCACTATTTCATACTCCATCATCCTTTGCATTTCAAACTCCCTAATTAAGTTTACAGTTTTCATCCTTTAGATCTTGACATATTCTTTATATTCCTTATTGAGAAAATCCCATATCTCTTTCAATAACTTTAATGTCATGATAGGAGTGAAAATAGTAGATGAAACAAAAGCAAACAAACAAAGCTTTGCTTTTGATTTCCTTGTTTCTATCCATCTAATTATTTATTTGAGCTACTATGGGGTTGTCTACTAGAAGAAGAACTTTATAATCCTCTTCTATAGGTTTCCAAAGATCTAATACTTCTAAGTAAGCTTCCATTCTCACGACCCAAATTTAATAATTTTCTCCATCAAACACTAGAAGAGAAATTGATTAAATAATGGTTTTCTCCATCCATGGTATTGTAACGACTACTTTTTCCATTACTCAAAATACATATACACAAGAGCTACTTAATTTTACTAAATAAAAGTTTCTAAGTTACACTTGTGACAACTATTTTTCATTACACAAACTATCTCAAAACATAATAGTCACTTGTTCATATTACACCAAAGTTTATATAATACATTGTTGATAACATAAGAGAAAGATTAGGCATTATCTCCCGGATCTTCCGAAGGATCTTCTTCCTCCAATATGTCAATGTTGGGAGCAGGTATGGCTATTCTAAACCTAGCATGCCCAGTGGAAGAGTTACGTGGATGTCTCCTTCTAGGCTGAGAGGGGAAACCAAGAGGTGACATTGAAACCCCTAGAGGTTCTATCTGAGTTAGAACGATCGGGAGATCGATTTGTCCATAGGAAGTGGGAGATAAGGGAGCTGCATGAAAGAAAGTGAAATGCACATATCCCGTATATGTATATAATTGATACAGTGGGTCTCTAGATCATCACCCATATAAGGGAGTAACCGACAAATGGAAAAGTGGGTGGAATTCCTCAGACATCGTTTCCTGAAATGGTTAGTGTAGGAGTGAATCTTCGATTCTCAAGTTTGTTTGTATAATGTTGGGATACCGGATTAATCACATATAAAACATACACATATGTAAATACGTTTATTTCATCTCACCGTATCCTAAAGAAGTTTCTATCAACTATAGGGATCCCTTGCTACCTCTTTTACTCTTTTCACCAGAGGACTTATGCAATTGTAATATCAAATCCATAAGTTATAATATTTTTGGGTGACAGTCAAGAGTACATATCTCAAGCTGGTATGTTGCTTAGATACTCTCTACTGACTTTGGTAATGCTCTGCTTTGTCGGGGTTACCAAGCCGACATTGTGACTCCTTAACTCTGGCAGTTCATAAACTTGGTGCCTAAACACCCCCAAGGACTTCCACAGCCTACATACATTCCTCAAGTACCTTCTATAGTCAACCCATTGCATTTCTCCATTCTTTATTTTCACTCTCAATCTATTTATCCATCCTTACTTCAGTCGATCAAGTCTTCTAGGTACCAGATCTCTAGAATCTTCTGATTCGAAGATTCTTGCTTGGCCATCATTAATTTTGTCTCTGGCCTGAAGGGGATCTCTTTCATTTATGAAGACTTATAAATCTATTTACCTCTTGATTTGATGCAATGTATTATTTAGTTTGGTTAACATTAAGAAGATTCATCAAAATGTTAGCAACTTATAGGCAAGAGGTTTGCATCACAAGGATGTTTTCTTATCAATCATGACTTTCCATGGTTTCCTTTTAAATAACTTTCAATCCCTTGAGATTTTCAATTAGGTAAGTAATGATTAGGGTGGTTAAAAAGTTTGACAGAGTTCTAACTTAAAAAAATAGGGAATGATGGGTATACTACATGTAGGGGTATTTTGGTCATTTTCCATCCTGAGAAATTTTGATATTCTTTGATCTTTCTTTTATGTTGAATTTTAATCTCCATAGTAATTATAAATGAGAGGATATATTTATCTTTGCAAAAATTGGAAACATATCCTATTTTGTATTTTTGAAGGTATTTTGGGAATTTTCTTCAAAATATTATTTTGTTCCCATTTCTAATAGATTTTATTTATATAACTTCTAAAAATTAATATATTAAGTATTTACTACTATTTTATTGTTTTCTGGATCAAAATTTCCATTTTTTTGTAACAAAATTAAATAATTCTAAAACTAGGGGCAAAATGGTCATTTTCATAAATAAATTTTATTTTCAATGATTTCCTGGACAAAGAAATTTTTTTACAAGTCTTAGTAAATGTAAGAAAAGGTTCTAAAAAGGTTATTAAGATTTTTCTTCTGAATTGGGTCAAAAATAATTTTTTATTCAAGTAGGCATATTTTGGGTATTTTATAAAAATAATTTTTATTTTTACAAATTTCAGAAAAATAATGCCTCTATCATGTTCCTCTCTTATTACACAGTCCTAGGATAAATTTTCAGAATTTTCTGAGGTCATTTGAGGCTTGAATTTATCAAA
>JAMLFT010008090.1:0-14072 GCA_026544285.1 Pachyrhizus erosus | reverse complement strand
CAACATATTTTTTAAAATATTAAATTAAATTTATAAAATTTAAAAATAATCAAATATTAGTCAATATTATTTTTTTTAACTTAGGTCAATATTAGTCAATACGATGTATGTATTGATCAATATTTTAATTAAGTCATCTTAAAGCTTAGGTTAATTTGATCATTTGATTTAACAAAACAATTAAGAAAATATTGTCTTTGTAGTTTAATTATAAAATACTTTTTTAATTATAAAATTTAAATAAATAAAATTTAAAAAATAAAGTGTACATTTTATTATTAAATCTAATTTTTAAATAATTATTAAGCAAAATTTTAGAATTATGAAATATCAAGTAGTACATGAAAGACATTTAAAAATATTAGTAACTTTGTTGCTTTTAACTTTTAATTTAGTTTATTTGATTACTAATACACCCAAATAGAAAAAAATAATGAGATACATATCTTTTAATTTTAAAAATTTGAATTTTAAATATTAATGAAATAAATGTTTTTTTTTAATTTAAATTTGAATTTAGTGAAATATATTTAATTTTAAATATAATGAATAATAATTATAAACTATTTATAAAAATTAAATAAAATATTTAAGTTTTAAATTTTATAAATTAAAACATTTTAATTTTAAAAACTATAATTCAAAATAAATAAATGTATTTATTTTTTTAGTATAATCTTTTAGAATTATTTTTTTTCAGTTAATCAATCAAGTGATTTGTTCTATTGTTAAAATAATTTGACGAAAGACTTTTTAGTCCTATTCATAAAAATACTTTTGTTTTTACTGTTATAAACAACAAAATCAAAACAAATGAAAGAGAGATGAAATGAACGAGAAAAAAAGTAAAAAAAAAGGAAAATAAATTAATATCTCTATGTTAAAGGAAAAGGAAAAACATAATAATAATTGGAGAAATGAAAAAATAAAATAAAAGAATAAAAAATATTATTATTTGAGAAAAAAAGACAGAGAAGAAGAGAAGAAACATATAAATGAAAAAGAAGAAAAAAATATATAAAGAGAAAATGATAAGAAAGGATATTTAATAATAATAAAAAAGTTTAAAATTTAAATTCAATTTATTAATTAATGCTCAAATGATGAAAGATAATAATTAAAGTTGCATGACATGTAAAACTATTTATAATTATTAACTTTATTTTCATAAATTTATAAATCAATGAGAACTCACTTATATTTTCAAATTTAAATATATGTGAACTTTTTTAATGCATATAAAATTAGGTATTTGTCTTTTAATGTTTTGGAAGAAAACAATTATAATTGGTTTATATTCTTTCAAGTAATAAAAGATAAGTTATGAAAACAAATTTCAATGGACGGACTAAAGTTTGTTTAATTTTTTTTAATCAGTTTAGGTTTAAAATAATTTGATTCAGTTTTAATATCTCAAAATTCAATGGGCAAATTAAAAAATTATTAAGCTATGGGCTACAGTACAATGGGCCGACTAGTTGAAAGTGCAAACTTCAGAGGACGAAAGGGCTTTTCGACCCAAGAAATAAAGAAAGAAGGGGCAAAGTCGTTATAAAATAATAGGGATGGTTATTTAGTCTTTTCACAAATGTAAAACCCTAATTCAAATACTGCCATTTATATAAGTCAGAGACTCGCTTTCTTCCTACTATGGATTACAGAAAACCCTATTCCTCTGGGATTTTCGTACACTCTACAAACGGCGGAGCTATAGTTTTTTTTCATCTTTTTTTTTGTTTTTAAATTTCGTGTTTATTTGCCTCTTGAGATGCCTTTGATTCATGGTCTATGTATTATGGGTTATCTCCTAATGTATGATAAAAGAGGCATAGATTTTTTGCAGGAATGTTGAGTCACTTCGCCTTCGCTTGTTCACTCCAGGCGCAGTGAATGATTAGACTGCCAAATCACCTTTTTATTTTTATTCTTCAAAACATTTGATTTTTGAAGTAAATACCTTTACCTTAATCTATTTTCTTTGTGTTTACACTTACGGGATCCTATGATGGCATGGAATCTTTGAGACCTGATTGTCTATTTTGATGACAACTATAAGCATAATCGCTGAGGATCCTAATCAAACCTTAGTAATTGTCTTTTCTTTTTTCTTGGGTAGGGGACTGGCAGTATATGTAACATTGTAATTTGAGAGATAGAGATGAAAAGGAAATAGATCTGAATGATGAAATATGCACTGGGCTCTGAGGAACTGCTGTATCTGATGCACAATGCTAGCCTAGAAAGCTATGTCTGACTGTTTCTTCTTCTTTTTCGTAAGCTTATCTGAATTTTGAAAATTGATTGAGTTTCTATTATGTTTTAAGGCAGGACTCATAATTTGAAAATTTTATTGATTCTGATTCAGAGTTTTAAAATATTTTTTGCAAAAAGTTGCTTAAAGTGTGACATTAATAAGATTACGGAATCGTTTTCGTTTAATTTAAATTATTTTTTATTGAAAAAATACATTGTAATATATTTTTTACCCATTTAAAATTTGTTAAAATTTGTTAAAATTTATTAAGTTATGATTGTAATTTATTAAATAAATAATTAGAAATTTAATTTTGATTTCGTTAAGTTTTCATTTTCTTAACGTGTAATTGAATAAATAAAAAGCTTTGGCATTATAGTATAACATGGAAAAATTAATTTGAGAAAAAAAATAAACCTCATAAGAGTTGTATGTGTTCGAATTTTGAGTTAAATAATCAAATTAAAAGTTAACGACTAAAAAACTAATAATTGTTGACAAAAACTTAAAATAAATTATTCTAAATAAATTCTAATTGTTTGCGTGATTTTAAATAATTTAAATAAAATACATATAATATCATTGTAGTTTATTATATTTTAAATTATTCATGAAATAGTTTTATGATTCTAGACCTGCTATTACATTACTATCAAAAGAAGTTACGAATAGTTATTAGTATTTTAAAGAAAAAAATACTTTTGTTTGGAATAATGATTCATATCATATATGGGTAATCAAGAAATAACATGAATTAAATCATTACATCATAATTTAGTGAGACTTGTTATAAAAAAAAATTATTCTTATTTTTGAATAAATGAAAATGTATCAACTAAAATTTAAAGCGAAATCACAAAATAGTAAAAAAATATTTATTCATAACAAAAAATAAAAAATATTAACACCATTAACTATTGTCACTTCAAAGGAACAATGGCCATAAAAATTAAAAAGCATTGAGTTAAACATAATCTTTGAAATTAAAAATGAAGTTTCATCCAATTATTTTTTCAAAACAAAGAAAATAATTGTTACAAAATATTCGATTGGTCAAAACTCAATGTCATGCATAGAATTTTAACACATGTCATGACCTCCAATATAAAAAAATAAAGTTTAAATTATAAAAGAATTACAAGATTTGAAGACAATGCTACGGTTCATCCAACACTCAAAAACAATCTATCCATTATCAAAATCCAAACAAGGAGATAAAATATTTCGTTTTAAGATTTCACATGTAGAAATATGTACACTTAAAATATTATCGAATGATTTAATTATTATTAAGAGTTGAAATGTGGTATAATATTTTTTTGTACACAAGAGAGGTGTGCTTTCTTTTTCTAACATAAATAAGTAGCCTCTCAATATTACTATGATCTAGTTTTGTAAATTGAGTACTTCGTCATAACTTTTGTAATCTTTCTTGTTTGCAAGTGTTTTAAATGTTGTTCAAGTTTTTCCAAAATTGTTACATTTGTTGCATCTTTTACCAGTCTTCTAACATTTTATTTGTGGAAATATATTTTCCAGCATTTTTATCAAATATTATTGTATAAGATTAATTATAATGTCACTTGTTCAAAATAAATAATTATTCTTGTTTTAATTTAAGCCCTACTTAAAATTACTACTATTTCAATTTGAGTTTTACTGAAAATAAAATAATTACCACTTTTAACTTTAACGTCTGTGTAGTTAAAATTATGTTTTAATATAAGTTATAATTTGTGCAATCAGATTTTAATATAAATTCGCCTTAATAATTAAAGTTTAAATGAACCAATCTAAAAACACTAATCTAGTCAATACAATTTCGAAAAATTCCAACAAGGCGTTACAACAAGTAATTATCATTGGCTTTACAACAAGGCGTTCCCTTCAAGAAATTATTAAGATTCGAACTCCATTCTTGTCTGCATAGTACTGTTATTGAAGACTACTTTTAGCTCCACACAAACTGTCAATTATAGAACCTTGTTGTAAATCCTAATGCCTCCTCTCCACTTGGCGGTGGATTTTGAAATGAAACGAAGAGATTGAGAAACTAAAAGAGTCCATAGATGGTTGCAGGTTGGAAAGAATTTCAAAAAAATTAGCTAACACTAGATTCTTGAGCCTCAATCATGGATCATACGGACTCGGGACAAATCATGAATTGAAGCACTGAACTTGTAGTCTTTTATTGATCTTGAACCTACATTGAAGGAATCTTAACCATGACAAAGGAATTAATGAGCAAAGTACCTTGTGTTGAAATTTTCTTGCACACAGCAATTCTAGATCGTGTAAAGATCTTTAGACCAAAATCAAGTTTTCCAGAACTCTTTTAGAGCCAATTTTGGTTCTTGAAAATCCAAAATGACAGAGTTCGATAAATTGATGTGAAAAGATAACGCAAAATATGGAAGGGAATATTAAAGAAAATGAGAGAAATCTAGGGGAGAATGAGTTCGTCTGCTCCAGACAGCGGAAGAAACCATTCTCTTATTGGTGGATGCCATGATGGCTTGCATACTATGCTAGATACTCACAATAGAGAATGTTGGAAGAAGAGTAAAATTATTGTTGATTTTGAATGAATAAAGAAAGTACATCAAATCATTTTTTGTGATCGACTCTCAAATTATTGGATGCACAGGCTTCTTGAGTTATCTTAGTTTTCCCACACACATTAATGCCATGCATTATCATTCTATATTTTCAACTGCAACCTTACAATAGTGTCTAGCATGAAAAAGTACCAATATAGCCTCATGAATTTGTCTCGTTATGTAGAATGCACTATAGAAGTGTCGAATAACAAATTTTTATTAAAAGCTCAAAGGTTTAGATTTGAATAGTTTTATAATTTTACACATTTCATTGCAATCATGCCATTAATTTTTATATTAATAATTATTGCTGCATTATTCTCTAAAGACTTTAAAAGAGCCAAATCCCAAGCTCACATCTACATGCATTATCAAATAAAAAAAATACTAAAATTATTTACAGATTAAACATCTATAAACAACATTACGTTAAAGCAGTGATCTATCAATCCCCCAGCATTTGATTACCAAATAATGTTATATCTTATTGAATGATCATATTTATTCTCCTAAAATTTTATAATCAATATAAAAATATAAATATAAATATATTTAACATTTTGGAAACATATTAACATTTAATACCTTTTTTCATATCATAAATACATTTAAAATTATTCTTTGGCTACCAAATTCATTAGCATTAAATTTAGGGTTTCAACTATTACAGCTCCTTGCACCGAATTAAATAATGCACATGAAAATTTCTTCAGCTATTACCACTTTAGGAATGTCCAAGTGACTGCCCGTACCTACCAAAATACATAATCTAGTCAATGTTCTTCTAGTAATTTTGTTCTTTTCATTTGTCCTGCATTGATTACTCTGCATTCAAAATCGTATACATTTCATATTTGATTTTGGTATTGCAGTGATATGCTCTGCCTAGTGTGATATGGCTTGGTAGTTTTTGGTTGTTGGCTTCAGAATCTTGAGTTAGCGCACCGGAGATGAGAAAAAAATTACAACAAAGTACACAACGAATCCAGCAATAAGTATTCCCCCATAGATATAAGTTTGAGAGGAGTGCACGGGGTATTTGTACTCAATTCTGCAGCATCTCATATTATCCCTTTCGCTGGCTAAGACATGGTCAACATATCTGCAATTGACAAAATTGTTAATAGCTACTAGAACAGTATAGTGGGGAAAAAATTTCAGTTTACCAGAATATAAACTTTTTACCATTTAGACAAAAAATAAATGAAGACGTTTTAAAATACAAAGTAACTTACTGTTGGGTGTACATGGTGCTCTGCAGAATATCTGAACTGTTCAAGTAGGCATCCTGTAACCGATGATCATATAATAGTGAAGACATATCAACAAGCTGCTCCTCAAGGCCCTGGTGTATGTACACAAATTGCAACATGTTAACCATAAAAATGCACACAAAATCAGGTCAAGAACTTCAATCAAGTAAAGCTTACATCCAGGTATTTTTCTAAGCGATCAACTAATTCATGTGGGAAGGGTTCTGGCAAATTGGTAGTTTTCTTGTAGAACTTCTCTGACCACAGTTCAGTGTTTGACTTTTCTTTCTTTCCCTTTACTGGTTCACCAAGGGGAGTTTTCAGATGCTCTGCTGCAAAAGTTTGGACAGTCTGCACAGAATTGACAGGTATCCATAATCAGGGAATCATGTACTGGTATTTATATGAACTAGAATGAAGCATGAATTACCTCTGATGTATCACGAATTTTACGAAGTACAGAATCCACACGGGCATATATTGAGTTCCTCTGTTAACAAACAAAAAGCTGATTTGAGAATACCTCTTGGTAAATAAAATTCACTCTGGCATATTGAGAGAGCATTCACCAAAGCAACATCTTGGAGCATTTGACTGATGTGAGATGTATTAGAGAATGGTCCAAATGGATGACAACCAGCAGCCCAAAGCCAATTCACAACAGGCCTTTCATGTACATGAGAAGCCTTCTCATATGGTGCACTTAAACCACCTACAACTGAGGCAAGACCAGCCAATATATGCCGTTGTGCTTGAGATGGAAGAGCATGCCTTCTCTGTGTTTCCGAAACGTAACTGTGAAACAAGCAATTAAGAGTGGTATGAATTTTTGCAAGACAAAACTGATAAATAATGAGGAAACCCAAGGCAACTGAAAGTGGACTTTGAAGTGATTTCTGAGTCAAATCAACCTGTTCACAGCCAGCATGAAAAGATAATAGAATTTGCATTGTTTTTTTATTAGGAAAAGTTTAGGTGAGTTGGGTCCCTCAGTCTCACTAGCGCTTATAGATTACTCCCCAACAAGGTCCTTACATTGACAGGAATCAAACCCACGCCCTTGTAGGATGAGTTTGTTCCTTACCAACTGGATCAACCCTTGTTGGCTATAGAGTTTGCATTCCAAAACTAACTTATGAATTATACTACACTGCAATAGCAATATATGTTCAAAGAGAGATGTAAACATATTTAAAAACAAAATGAAAATAATGAGAATGCAATAGCTTTTTTCTTTTCTTTTTAAGAACAAAATGAAAATAAGCAGAAGGTATATATCATTGTCACTATTTAAGTTGAGATGTAAAAACTTAATGGACAAAGAGGATTAGAGGTTCTGCATAAAAATAGTAGATGGTTTCATACAGGCTACAATAACATAGTAGGTTGTCAATTAGCAATTAGCAATTAGCCATAATATGTGTGCAACCCATTTATCCCTTCCTCTGCTATCTACACATCAAAACGTCTACAGCAGTAAGTACAAATCATCAATTTGTAAGTACTGGATATCCAAACATAATATTTACTCACCTTAAAGGAATCTTTTCATTTTGATGCTCAAGCACAATTACAACATCATTGCTTGTCCATACCATACTTTCATCCTCCATCATAAGGTTTGAATCCACATCAGCCAGTGATAGCACAAAGCTGCATAGAAAAAAGCATTACATTTGGAAATTTCAGTGTTGAATTGGGTTTGAAACAAAGTAATATCATCAACACCAATCAAAATATTTTTTCATTCAGCAAAAGCAATATAATGCATTTCATTTAAAGAAAAGCAACACCAAAATGAATATAATGTTTGAATCACAAGTGTTTCAATCTTTCAACTATGTGATTGTATTGACATGATAGAGCTCAGCAAAGAGAAGTACATTCAAAACTGTTTCTTACAAAAAGGGGATAACAACCTTTTTCCTCTTTCTTTTGGGCAATCATTCTGACTCTTTCAAGTTAAGTTATTTATGCATTCCCTTTCATTTTGTAAAAGGCCACCAAATTTGGGTAGATGAGTTTACAAAGTCCAAAGTATCTAACTTCCAATTTACAAAGTCCAAAGTATCTAACTTCCAATTTACAAAGTGTCCTGATGAAACTAATTAAGAGAGCAGTTGGAAATAATAAAAGGAAAAAATTTAACTTGTGTTCTATAAAGCTATTAATAAATATGAATACACAAGAACAAAGACACTTGATGTTAGAGTTGTGTTTTCAATGTATATCTAGGCAAGAGATAGCAGTGTACGCACACAGGAATTACTCTAGTTCCATAAGTTGGTTGTAGATCCCCTTGTTTCTTTGCTTGCTTTCTCCTTTTCTTGCTATATTTTAAGTTATAAGGAGCCCAGAGAGGCTTATGCTTCAGAATAGAATCAGTTGATCCTTCAGATTCATCCATCCAATTCTGGCGGAGGAAATATTTACTTGAAAGAGAAGGATCAGCCACTTCAAGCAATCCAGCAGCAAGCACATCAGCAGAACGTTCCATCTCCTATAAAATGTGGTTTCAAGTCAATACAGAATAGTTAAGAAAGTAATTAAACCAATTTGCATTTAGCATCTTAGATGTGGATGTATTCACTTCAGCTATGTCAATAGTGAAATCTGGAAGATCTTCAGAAGATCAATTAGCCTAAAACGATAGCATGAGCAGCACTGTAACTACTAAGCATTCAATTTTGTCAATTTAACTAAAGGGGTTACAAAGTCATACTCATGATTCAGAACTTATAAAGTTGGTACAAATTTCTCAATTAATTACCCCACGGAAAGGAAGAGACCACATTGCCCATGTCAAATCATATGAAAAATTAAAAACAGTAGATTTAAGAAACAAGAGTACAAGACAGCACCCACTTCTTTTAAAATAGCACCATCCAGATATGTCTTGGTATGAACATGGAAACGACCATCATTTTTGGTTTCCTGCAGGGAATGTCCACGCATAGCTTTTGAAACAGCAATTGCCAGCTTCTCATGGCGATGTAATGAATGTGCACCCCCAATAATTACTAATTCTTGCCCATCATGAAGCATGCTTTTCACCTGAGAGGAAAGAGCAAAATGTAACAGTTGCATGTTACTGCTAAATTGCACAAAATCTCAATTCTAGAAAATCCATTGGACAATTTTCAAACTGAATTAACAAAAATTGGTAGTCTACTCCAAGGGAAATTACAAACCTCTGCCTCAATTTCTTCTATGTTAATACTGTAATTGTGGCCCTTTTCCATAATGTTGTATCGATTATGATTTTGCAAGACGATTATTGGTACAAGCAGTCTTGAAGTAAGATCAACAGTTTCAAACCTGAACAAATCAATAAAAATACAATTAAACTCAAGTTAATACATCAGTGATCAGCCAACAAAGTATTCAAGTACACTTATAATTTGCAAGCTAGACACTAAACTGACAGCCTACCTTACTTAAAAGTATTCAAAACTAAAGGAAAGAATACCAAAGAGGCATGAGATGAGGATAACAATGTTTTGTGGAGATGAAAAATAAGGTTCACGTTGTACCACAAGTTTCAAAGTTTAAGCATCTAGAGTCCGCTTTACAATGTTATTGGAGCATCAATTGTGATGTCATATATAAAATTCAAGCTGGGCGGTTGAAATCGAAAAAGGCTCAGTTAAGCAAAGAGCTTATGAACTCTTGAAATTTCTAGCAGACTACAATAAGGTCAGTTAAGCCCTAAGGTAATCAATCTTGGGCAGTGAAATGCCAACAAAAGCCAAAAAAAAGATAAGAATTATGAGGTTGAAAAATGGATGAACAAAAAAAATAAGAACAAATGTATTCTAAAGATAAAGTTGGGGATACCACCAATTGAAAAAGAAAAATAATAATAACGGAAAGCTGCATAAAGAGGTTTGGCCGTGTGAGAAGACCAAATTAAAAGGGGAGAAACTAATGTAAAGACCTTACTCTAAAGGGTTTTACAGAATGTGAGTTTGTTAGAGTCCAATGGGAGGGCGAGTTTCAGTGCCACAGTATAGTTGCCCTTCGTGACTGGCCGGTCTATCATGGATTCGAATCCAGAAAAACCTCTTTGCATATGCAAGGGGAGCTTTCTGACACCAGGGTACTTAGCTGTTTTTTGTAGAGTCCCTGTATAGTTGATCCTACTGTGGGCATCTCCAATGGAGCAACGAAGGTAGGGTTGCTTAATTTACTTTTGATGGACCCTACTATGCTTCATCACATTTAAGAACTCTAGCAACATTTTACAATACAGGTGCAACTATCCAAAACCTTACAATGGGTTTCATACCTTACTCAACATATCTATACTCTATTATATTTGTTTTTGCTTTAACTTAAAATAATAATATAGTTATGTTTCTCCTGCAAAAGAGTCAGTCACTTGTAAGCATAATGCTAATAATAATATTTTATTATTTTTTGTATTTGAAAGAGAGAGGCTTGCAGTTGGCTTGATTCATGCATCCCTCGCCTCTTGCCCTATTATGATTTTCGTATTCAAAAGAGATTCTTAGTTATTCCTGTATCACTCTCTTCTGTCTGATAGTCAGTTTTATGGGTTTTTTAATGTTAAGAATCAAATGCTTATACAAGAAAAATTCTTACACCATGGATGCCACATGTAAATGGTTCAATGGTGAAAATAAATAGGAAAGGTTCTTATAGATTAGAACACATTTAAGAACCTCATTGGAGATGCTCTAAGGGGGATAAGACTCAGTAGTAGTTTTTACTAATACATGACATCACAATACCTCACATCAGGTGCAATAACATGTTCCACTGTGGTTGATACCAAAGAAGCAAGCTGTCCAAGAAAAATATCATTGCTTGATTGTTGAGAAGTTGTGCTCGAACTATTAGGACGAATCACATTTCGTAATCTTGGCAAAGTTCTAGAACAGACACTTCCCTCTTCAGCTTCAATCTTACCATAAGTGCATGGCCCTGCTGAAAGGTCAATCACCACAAATCTGAATAAACAAAAAGAAGTCAGGCTAGCACAAAAGTATGATGTGTGGGCTAACAAAATTTCTTGTAAGATACAGAATATACATTGGACCAGTTTTTGCCAGTAAAGAACCACTAACATTTGATAACACAATTTTGAGAGAAGAAACTGAAGTTAAACAGAAAATAAGTTCAAAACCAAACTGTTTTATACCTGCCAGAGCTTAGCCAAACTTGAGTTGCTCCTCCACCATTGTAACGATAACGATAGATGTAATCTCCTTCCTGTCTTTTCATATCTTCCTCAGCTAGGTCAGGAATTTTGCCGTACATTAAACTGTCAAGATCGATTTCCTTGTTTCTAGGATCTACTCTCACCTACAATAAAAAGGATAAAAACAAAATACAATTGCCACAATAGTAGGGAATTACGATACTGAACAAGCAGGAAAAATGAAGAACCTAAGCATTCAGTTACTTATATTTCCTCCCTTAGTAGTTAGTGAAAACCAAATTATTAATTATATTACGTGTTACAACAGTCAATATAAATTTAACATCAACTAAACTTGTAGAATTCAAAGATATATTTAACATTTGGCAACTAATGGTATTGATTATACCTTGTCAAAGTTTACAATAAATATTGCACTTGGCACTGGTCTATCCATCTCCGTGACAGAAGATCCTACACTGTCCATGTCAAATATGTAGGAGTACAGCCTTTGAAATACAGGCTCCACAGCTGTTGCCTCAACTTCAAACAAAGGTACCTCCCTTCCAAATTCAGTCTGCAAGTTGTGGTAACCTTTAGAAAGTACTATATCCAATCAAAACAGAAGAAAGTGGCATAAAAAAAGAAAGAAAAAAACAGCTACCTCTCTTGCTTTTCCTGCAGGAACCATTGCCTCTTTCAGTGCTTTCTCAAGTGCTATTAGTTCAGGCTGTCCAGCCTAAAGTGAGTATTAAATTTTAAATTAGAATTTGAAGATAAGCAAACCACTGATAACCCATGCAAAGACAAATTAAATAACATTAAAAAAAGTATGACCGTAGTTTATGCCTCATAAAAAATATGAAAATGACAGTCTTAGTAAATCCATCACATTTCTACAGTACGATTTAATTTTGATGCATGGCCAGCTAGCAATTTTTGACACGACTAATTGAATTCATCTAAACAAAAGCTCATCTTTCATTCCTCCCTCAGCCTTACAAGAATGGGAATTCAATCTTGAAAAACAGATATAATGAAACTTACATTACTTGTGACATGATTGGAAGGTTTTACTTTATAATATCCAGTTCAGGAAAGCAACTAGGACCTCCTTCAACGAGCAAATTCTGCATTTAAGCGCCAATTAACTATTTCACACCTAAGTCCTACGCTAAAACATTTTAATTGCAGACCAAAATATCAGTAATCAGAACTCCACTGATCCGAGAAACTCATCCTTCTCAAACCAGCAGACTATGCAAAGTGCAAAGTCAGAGTTAAACGGTAATCAACAAGCTCAAGCTTGAGAACTACATTTCACTTTCAAACCAAATCAGTCAACAAGAAAATAGGGACAATAACATATACAAGCGACGGTTAAGCGAATAGGACAAAGAAGAGTGCAAGGCATGGTAAACGTGGCTTACAGGAAACGCATTATAAACCATGTGGTGCTCAATATCAAGTAGCTCCCCAGTCTCCAGACACGAAGGTCTATGGACTGGAAAGCTAGTTTTGAGAAACTGTTCCAACCGATGCGCATCGATGCTGTATCTGTAGCCTCCATCTCCACTAAAACCAATCAGAACCACATTCACTTCGAGCGGAACTTGAAACGGAACCTACATGAACCACAGACACATGCATTCACGCACAACACATCAATTAATTCGACAGTGATTTGAATTTTGAATTTTGTGTTGAAGGAAAAACAAATGACCTCAGCGCGAGAATGTAGCATGCGGCGAACGTCGTATCGGACGCTATCGCGGACGTCGTGGAAGGCTCCGTGGTGCCACTGAGGGTGACCGGGTCCTCTCTTGAAGGCTTGAGGTGCCGACTCGGACTGAGTCAAGAGAAGACTCAGTAGGGCGAGTAGGAGTGAACGAGGCGCCATTACCTCGCTCTGATTTATTGATTCGGTTTAGGAATGGGGGAATTGTTATTATTGTGATTGAAATATAAACATGTATTGCTACAACAGCAAGATCAATAGGAATTGATGTTCACTGTGCTTAGCGAGAGAGTCCACCCGCCGGTACTCGATGCTTGTGGGTGAGTGAATGTCAACAACGCTTTTCCCAGAATGTCCCCGAATGACTATTATAATGACGATTTGGACTCCATATCTTGTTTTTACTAGCACATTTTTTTGGGCCTTGCTATTCTCACCTCACTCTTCTTTAAAAAACAACGTCAAAGGCCATTGTTACCCTAACCCATTCCCTGGCCCCTTTTCCATTGTCCATCTATAAAGTTAAGCTTATTCCATCTTATTCTTGTTATCGTAATTTAAAAAATTACTGAAATTAAATTGAATGTCGTCTGATCTCTTGATGTCAAGTCATTAAATTTTATTAGTCTATTAATAAACATAAAAAATTATCACTTGGATATGTTTTTAAAAGATAAAATATTAAACTATATTTTTTTTTAAAAATAAATTATCAAATTAAACAAAAAATGACATAAATAATTAAAAATAAATTTTAGCCTAAATTTAAAAAGTAATTATAATAAAAAATTGTTATAATATGTCACCAATCTTTATATCTATTTATCTGCATATTATATAAAATATAAATATTGATTAGGATTGTTTATATACATGACATATTATGGTGTAATTTTTTTTTCATTTTGCATACCTTTCATTTTATTAAATATTATTTAATTATAATTGATTTTATCTCTTATTTTATTATAATTAATTATTATTAATAATTATTAATTTTTAAACTTTTTTTTTATAAATAGATATTTTATAAATATCATATTAAATTATATCAATCTATTAT